>WEKY01058270.1:0-28264 GCA_013390045.1 Picathartes gymnocephalus
CCCGCCGCCGCCACCGCCCCGCGAAGTTGCGCGCGGTTGGGAAAGCGGGAGCGCCGCGCCCGTCCCGCCCCAGCCGCGTCCGGACCGCCCCAGCCGCGTCCCCGGCCCCACGCGGAGCTCTGGGATGGAGGGGGTGGTGCCGCGCGTGGCTGCACTTGTCCGGAGGAAACTCCTGCGCTTGGATCTGGCGGAAAGGCAGGATAGGAAAGCTGAGTCGCGAGGGTGCCTGTGGGAGAGGTGTGGGAAGGCGAGGAGCATCAGCAGCATCCCGGGCCGCCAGTCTCGCATGGGGGTCCCAGCCGCGACCGACGGACCCCCGGTGCGAATCCCGGAGTCTGCGCTGGGCTCTGGTCGGTGTCACCCTCCGTCTTGGGCAGGCTGTCTGCGGACGAGCCCCGGGAGCTGAGTCCCGCTTGTAGCCACCATCGGCTGCGGCTGCACCGAGGGCCCGCGGGGAACCGCAGCCGGGGCCGGCAGAAAGTGCCAGGACCTGTGGAACGGATGGGTGTTCATCGTCACAAGGCTGCGTAGATGAGGGGGCAAAGTGCTTAAGTGAAGTGGATGACTAGGTTTTCCTATGGCCCTGTTTTATCCTCGTCTTCACCTCAGTACTATGGACTCTGATAGAAAATGATAGTTGAAGATCAGCATACGTTTCCATTACACAGATGTGTATTTTACAGATTAGATCAGTCCTGTATTTTAAAAGGTGAAAGTACCTTTAGTTATTGATATTATATTACATTGTTTTGCACAACAGTGATATTTTATAGATCGCCATTTACACATCTGCAGTTCTTTACGTCATTATAAACAGAAAAATCACTTTGCCTTCTGAATAAAACACCAGAAAAACTGTAGGCTGAATTTGCCAATTCTAATGCACTTGGAGGGTTTGTTTGCTGTCGTATTACGTTGTTGTCCAATGATTTCTGCAGACATAGCATATTTGTTTTTATAAATTATTCTAGTAACCGTCAGCACATAGCAGAAAAAGTTTACCTGTTCTCAGTTTGTTTGTGTTGTTTTGCAGCTTTTCAGAATAGGATACCAGTAGTTCCTGTGCTTGTAAATACATTCCATTAAAGCTACAACAGTATATTTTAGGTGGCTTTGCTATGTTTGAACCTTTGGAATGTAATAAACCAACCCGGGTTGTGTGTGGGGGTTTTTTTTGTATTCATATGTGATGTCAGATGTCACAGAAGTAGATTGTTTTTTGTCATCCACACCTTGTAGTTTGGGTTTGATTTTTTTCCTCTTAAATATATATTTACTGATGTACACGAAAAAAATTTTTTACAATTCTGTGTTTGATAAATGACCTTTTCAGAACCATAGCTGCTTTTTAAAACCACAGTAATGGAAAATGCAATTGGTTTTACATTGTATTTTAGTAATACTGAAGTTGTTCTTCCTTGCACCTAAGGCTTCTTTCTTCTGCCTTTAACCCTGTTTATCTCCCCACGCCCCCAAAAACGGTTTCTATAATTTTAAATTCTTTTTTCTTTTTTTTTTTCTCCTCTAACGTTTGGCAAAAAGGCCAACAAAAGATAGTAAGATGCAGATAGAAGGATATTTTTGTTCTTGCTGCTTTTGATGAACTCCATGCCTTGCTAAAGTTAGTGTCAGTAGTCCCACTGATTGAACAGGTGAAGTTTCAACCGTTGTCTTATATCCAGAGATTCCAAATGGCTTTTGCAAAGCTGGGCAGGTATTCTCAGAATCTAGAGTAAATGAAATGATAGGGGAAGTAACATCACAGCATACCAAGTTTTCCATTGTCTGAAAAGAGCCAACAAAGGCGTGAGCAAGAAGACTAGACTGATTTTTTTTTTTTAGTGACTTTATTCAAAGAGGATACTGCATTCAGGACTTAAGTGTCTTGTGTTCTCCCCACACCTAGAATAAACAGGCTATTGATGAAGAAAAACGTATTATTTCACTGATTCAAATGGTTGGGCTTATAGACTCCAATCTTTCCTACTGAAACCAGTGGAATGGTCTTCATAAAGCCATTGTGAGCATTGGTCATCTACAAGCATACATCGCTGTTTCATGCTTCATAGCTCTAGTGGTTTCTCCTACAGATAACTTCACTTAAATGTAACTTTGGAGTAGAATCCAGTAAACTGAGAATAGCTTTCCTAAAGAAGAAAAAGTGATACAACTCTAAATTCCCGTAAAGGGAAGATTTTTAAAACGGTAAATACTGTTCTGTATCTTGAAAAAAACACTCAGAAATTAAGGCCCTAAGGTCACTGTCCTTTAACATGTATGAACTTACCTGTTTGTCCTTTATAGAGCACTGCCCATTTTTTTTTTTTTTTGCTACAGTAGGTGAGACTATCACATCATAGTATTTACCTTCATAATAGTGTGATGTGGTAATTACTATTCCCATGTAACAGATTAGGAATCTGATGTAAGAAATTGGTACAGAAATTGGCATGTTCAAAGCCAAGACTGGTACCTTAACAAAGGCCAGTTTGTTCTGTTTAAATTGATAAAAAGAATATGGAATAAATCAGTGTCCTTTATACATCACTCAACATCACGGGTAATGTGTATATTATGCAGTACACACTACTAAGAAATTTTAGGAATTAGTTACTTTATCAAGCTACCTCTAAAAAGAAAAAAATATTTGAAAGGAAAATAGAACTTATAAATAAGTTTATAAAACAAATAGCATTATCTGGTGAGATGTACAGTAATGATGTCAGCTCCTTGTCCTTACGCAGTTACTAAATTAGAGTGCAATTTATTGAAAAGAATTTGCAACATCCTGTTTAGTACTATTAGGGTCTTTTATTTATGAAAATAAAAGAGTGGTGACAGACCAACAGAAGGTGCCCTAGTTTGGTATTTTACTCCCAACTTAAAAATTTTCCATTAAAAAAAAAAGGGGTTATTTTTTAAAAGTTTTACAAACTGTTTATCTGTAAAAGAGGTGACAGATTTAGTAGATTTCAGTCAGAAAGGAGAAAACAGGATGAAAAATTTGCCAATACATTTTCATATTTACTTATGACTGCTAATGCATGAACCAGTTAAAATTAAAAAAGTAACTCATCTAAAGTAAAACATTTTGGAATTACTGATTTTTTCAGAGCTAGTTCTTGGTAGTCCACGTACAGTTTCAAAAACACTACGTAAAATTGCCCAAACAACAAATATAATGGTGCAAAGAGGCTTCTTTGTTTTAAGGTTAGATTATCCTTTTCAGTCATACCATTTTTTTTAAATAAAGCTTTTAAAATTCCTACTCATTTTGTCATACTCAAATACACATAAATCATAATTTCAAATATTTATATTTAGAAGGAGGCATGTACTTTGTAGGGAGGTGAGTTATAACAAGATACAGGAGTCCTCAGTCACAGACAGTTAAACATCTATCTGATTATTATTCTTGGGAGCATAGTACTGCTATCATTCAACCATTAATTTTATTTCCCAGTGTTTATAATGTTATCCTCTCTGGAGATCAGTGTTTGCACAGACTCTAGCTATTCATTTCACTTGTAAAAATGTTCCCCTTTATATGTTAGTTTGATTTGAGGTATGGAAGTCTCTAATTTGTGGGTATTTTTCAGCATCTGTGGACAGATGAAAATCTAAGAGCTGAAGCAGCATGAAAAGAAGGAATGTTTATAACTAGAGACTGTTGCATTTACAGCAGTGTTTCCCTTACCTCTGTCCTCTGCAGCTCAAGTTTTGTGCACTCTGAGGCTGGAGTGGCTGGGTACAGGCAGGAGGACCCTTACACCCCTCTCCCTCTCAAGTTGGCCAAAAGCCTCTGCTACTGTGGTTTTTACACAGACAAGTTTTGCTGCAAGGTGTGCCTTAGGTTTCTTGAGAATGCTAAGAAGAAACTGGAAATACTCGCCAATAGGATGCTGGGATACTATGAAATAGTTTGGAGAGATGTTTCTGTTACTGTGATCCAGACTCAGCGATAGGAAGCAAACGTTGCTGGGGAAAGACTGAAGATACTCTGCTTCATCTTCAACTATTCTGTCCTGTCTCACAATCTTACTTTCTTGGTTGTTGAAACTCTCTCTTGCTTAGTGTTTCAATTGTTCACTGCCTTTCCTTTTCTCAATTCCTAAGAGAAAAGTATCTTACCTGTGTTCTCTTAAATACACAGTCTAGAAGGAAGTAGCATGAAAAACACTGAACAGCTGGAAAATAGGAGAAGCCACAGGATTTACTTCAGACCAAACTGGATCTAAAAATATTGTTGGGGGAGGGGGAGGGGAAAAGCACAGGTGCGAGAGTGATAAGAAGGGATTTGGAAAGTAAGAAAAAGATGCTTGAGAACAGATTCTGAAAATAGGGAAAAGAAAGGGTTGAGAGCGACTGGGACAGGATCTCTCCAGGGTGAAGTTGTGCTCTGACATAATTTTTATAAATGTTCGATAAGTCAGTCTATACCTCAGCCTTTCTAGGTACTGACAGATGTAATTCTTGCCTTCTGTTCCCTTGGCATCCGTACAAAAAAGCAGATACTTCTTGTTTTGCTTCACAAACATTCAGAATTACTAAGAGCATATTTTCAAGCCTCACAGTGCTTTATTGAGGCTAAGAAAATGAACATGCCAGGAGAGATAAAGCAAAGTGGCTGTTTTACCCTTCCCCAAAATCCCCTCTCCATTCTCGATGGGGAAGTTTTTCAACTGTTGTGTAGGAATGAATCCTGGCACATTAATGGAAATAATTATGTGATATACCTTCACAGATGTGTAAGAGAAATTAGTGAAATGCATGTGGTTATAGAGACATGGCTATCTTCTAGGGATTCCTGTACCTGGGCTAGCTAACCCAAATGCTTAATACAGCCACCTGTCTCCTAGATTAATTAGAGAATGAAGATTAACAATGAAGGAGTGGAAAAGGATTACCATGGTAGATGGAAGGACTGGGGAACATATGTACTGCAGGGATTTGGGAATATGGCGATTAATAGACTAAGGGAGAGAGAGAATTAGTATGGAAGAGGGAATTATTGTGTAATGAAGAGAAAATTATGAGTGGTGAAAAAATTGGGAATTTGAGAGACTTTTTATGTTCATGTGAGAACATGAGCTGAATAGCAAGGCACAGTGGGACCTTTTGAATGTTACAGTAACACCTGTAGATATTATTATAGATGTTCTTCAGAATAATATCTGTATACTCTTAATATTTGTACTTATGAAATTTATACCTCTGGTCCCCAGAATCTGCAGTACTGCTGTTAAATTGTACTTTAGGTCTTCTGCTCCATTAGTGGCATTTGACTCTGAAATAAGTTAGTGTGTAAAGGACCATCCCGGCACCAGAATCAAAGTAATACCTCAGAGGAGCTGATACTAATGTTTTCTTAAGCATTTGGCAGCTTTGTTGACCAAACATAACTCTGCTGTCAAGTCAGAATCGTGCATATTTGGGATGCATGATGGAGTGAGTTGGTTGAGAAATAAGTGTTTATGGACAATGTGCAGTGATAAACATTATACTTCCATTTACTGTCAGCATCTCTATCAACAATGACTGTTACACATCAAAGACATCCTTTGACAACCCCTCATTAGAAGGGTATCTGGATCCGGGTACACCCAGCACATCCTCATCCCATGGGAGAATGAAGCTCTCCAGCCTCTGTGAGCTGCCTGCTCTCCATCATGGCACCCCTGCCTTTATTTAGCACTTCTGCAAACATTCAGTCCTTCTTTTCCTCTCCAGTGCCATCCTCAGCTCTTACAAAGTTCTGTGGAGCAACCATCCCTTCTTCTGAGGTGAGGAACTGTGAAAAAAAACCATAGATGAAAAGGATATACATACTCTTCTCATTTTAAATAATCTTAAGACATTACTCAAGGTAGGAACAAACTTCAGGTATTTATTTTCTCTCCTTCTAATGTAGCTTTAGCTCAAACCACTTACTTTATCACAGGAAAATATAGTAGTTTCGTTTTTTCCCAACATCTGGGCAGGTAGGCTAGCCGTTTGCAGACTTTTGAAAAGCATTCTTTATTATTAGTGAGAAAAGTCACTGAATTCAAGTATATGGCTGTTCATATGTATATAGTGAAGAGCACAGTGACTCTACCCTTCATTGTGAGGCTATGCTGAAAATACTATACAAAAAATAAACATATGTGTCAATCCATGTATCCACCAATAAAAATGGTAATGATGACATAAGTATTCAACCTGCCCTAGTCTACTGTAGAATATTTGGCCAAGATTATATCTTTCTTGGTAGCTTTGTGTCAGTGAGACTAATGGTTCTTGGTGACATTGATGTGCACATGGATTAAAATCCTTTGTCAGGTCAGCAACGTGTGAGAATTTTGAAGGGTTGCAAGCTGGGTTGAATACACTGGTTCCAGAAAAATGATAGGACATTTCTTAAGAGGAAATTCTGAATTGCTTACCTCCCATTTTAGATGTCTGCAAGCAATGAACAAAAATATTTCCATTTTTCTAATGGTGATTTTCACTAGATGTTACTAGCAAGAAGATGTCTGTATCAGTCGGTTCACCTGACTGATGGAGAGTGCTTTGTTGCTTGGAAGGTACTTCTGACTAGCCTGTAGTGCTCAATAAGTATAGAGTAGACAACATTTAGCTGAATTTTTGTGGTTATTCATTGTGTTCTTTTCTCCTACTCAAAGTGGTAGGGAAGCTACTGAGAGGTTTAGGAATGAGATAATATAATAGATGCTGTCACTGCACTGACAGTAAAACCCACCATTCCCTGTGTCTCCTATTCTTCAATTCATACTGCATCAGTAGGAAAGGAAATTCAATTTCTTACAGAATGAGACTTGGACAAGAGTGATCTGGTCAGTAGCAGAGTAGTAACAGAGGGAGGAAAAAGAAGAAAAAATGGTTCTGTGTCAGCACCTTTGATTAATTAGTTTGCCTACCATCTGTGACACATACTTTAGACACGCAGTCTACTTGTGCAGATAGGTACATACATATCCGATGCAAATAAAGATGTGTTTTCAACTACATTTAGACAAATTCCATCACCTTTTTGTCAGCTTCTTAAATCTTTTCCAGTTGTGCATATCTCAGCTCTGTTTTTGCAGTACTGTTTGCAACTACTTTGAAGCTAATCTAGATTCTTTCATGAACAGAGATTTATCTTCACTGAATATAGTGTGTTCAAGAGCTGGGCTATAATGTAGCATGGAATATTGAACTACAGCAAAACAAATACCACATTCAGTGAGCTTTCATATACTACAAGTCACTTTCATGCCCTTTACATACAATGTTTATTAGCAGAGTAAATTTGAAAAAAAATTAATCTGGATCTTATTGTTTTTCAAAACAAAATAAATCCACGATTTTAAAAATATCATATATTTATCTGAATATAGCAAAATATAGAAACAATTATAAATATGAATGTAATGAGTGAATGAAAATATAGATATAGAAATGTAATGAAAAAATGCTGTTCTGGAGAACCTGACAAATACTATTTGAAAATTAAAAATATGGGAATAAGCAAAAGTTAAGTTTATGTTAAAAAGATATTACTTCCCAACATAAACTTAACTTTTGCTTTTAAATGTTATGCATATCTCTAAAGACAATGAGAGAGCCCCTATTTTTTTCTAAGGAAATAAATTCACTTAAGGAGTTCTTGTTACAGTAGGATTGAAGTTGACCAAGTGTTTTTAGTGTGAAGTATGCCTGTAGAAATAGACTCTGCTTATTCAGTGGGTCTGCTCCTTGCATTTTATCCATATCATATCTAGTCTACTGATTAAAAAAATCTGTTTGATTATTCCTTTTATTAAACCTAAGGGGAAAAAAAGAGTGTTTGTGAGAGATCGTGGTATACTTTTCTCAGTTTTATTTCCATCATCAACAGAGCTATTAAATGAGTTTAACTTGTAAAAGTTCCTTATTTCTTCAGGGACATAATCAAACAGCATAGTTCCATACTATTTCAACTTTCAGACGTCTCTACACTAGGATTTAAAAAAAACCCCAAAAAACAAATCAATTGCATTTACTATCTTCATCTTTTTATTTAGGATAAATTAACTTCATATAATTTAAATGATGGATTTCCTTAAATGAAAGAAAGCATGGGAATGATGTTACATTGTGTACAATTTCATAATTTTAGTTTGCTTATGCTACACAAGAGTTTGAATGTGAAGTTAGAAACTTGCACAACAGCATATTACAATTTGTAATCTTAACTGACAAGTTAAAAATTGAAGCCAGTAATGTTGAATTATCAGTGTTGTACATATGTGTACATCTAATAGTTTTGCAAATTAACAAGCTGTTGCAGTTTCAGTTAGTTGATTGGTCATTTTTACATTGAAAAAATCTGGCAGTAATGTTAAGTTCAATCAATGAAGTATGACCTCGGATTTATTAAAATGAAAAAAAAATATATAGACATTGAACAGTGAAGAAATCAAAATTTTTGGCGTGGAATGATACACTAAAAATTAAAAATATGCTAAATAATTTGACTGATATGACAAATAATTTGTAATACTTTGACCTAACATTATTATTGGGATGGAACAAATACAAGACATTTGAAAAGGTGAAATAGAAATTTTATTGAGAGAAACAAAAATATCCCATTCTTCTCTAAGAATTTATTGTAATCATAAAGAGAAATAACAGTTATGAAGCTATGACTGTTAGATATATGTTTAAAAAGGTTTTGCAGAATTACGCATTAATTAAGCTTAGTCATGTTTCTTTTGGAGCAATGGTAAAGCTATTTTTGACCTCAGCTGCACCATTTCCCTACATAAGCAAACAATATTATAATCTCTATTTTTAGCTTTGATGAAATGCTGATTGTCCAAAAAATATCTTAGCCTACTTCTTTTTTCCTTTAAAGAAAAAGGAAAAAAAAAAGGAAAATTAATAAAAACGGGCAAATCTTATTCCACCTTGTAAAATAAAAAGTGTTTTAGTGAAAACGTTTTTAAGAAAAGCCTCAGATGTATACTTTCTCTACTTATCTTCAAAATATTTTATCACTTTGTTTCATTCCATCATCTCTTTTTCCATCTGCATCACTCTCTCGGTTTTTCCCTCAAGAAGACTTCTCAGGCTATAATTAGCCCAAGCATAATGAACATGTTTCTGGTACACAAATGAAGCTACTTTAGGTATCACAGCACCACGCTGCAGCTTCGTACCCTGTGGATGCACTTGCAAAGCGCTTTTTTTGTTTCCCCCAAAACTGCTGAGCACCAGTAACTTGCAGGATGCTAAATGCCCTGATTGCTCCTGCTGGGGTTTTAATACATTCATTGCCTCCCTATGTGCTCACATAAGAGCAAGTCAGAAATCTGAGTGCAACATTTTGACCATGGCATTTTACTTTGTTATTATGAATTTCAGAAACGTACTTAAAATATTTACTGTATAGCTGTATTTGCAAAGTGATATTAGCACCACACTTTATTGTGTCTTTCAGTCTCTAAGACTGAAAATGATGTTTTGATGTAATGTCAAAACAAAGAAACCCATACAAATATATTTTTATAATGCACGTATGCATATGTTATTGGTCAAATGATATTTGTGACAAAAAATCTGCAGTGATACTTGTGGTTAGACAGATGAGTATTTCCTTAGATATTGTATAATTTTTCTCAGATGAATGCAGCACAGGAAATTACCCACACCTTTTATTTTTACAAAACAATTTCAGATTTGGTCAGTTACACCAGTCCACTTCCCTCCAGTAATCTTATCTGGTCAGCAGAAAGGCAATATTAATAGCTTAAAAGTAATCTGAACTTAAACTGTTGCATTTTATCCTATTTTATATAAGATGAATTGGATATTTTGGGGGTTGCAATGTACCTATGCCATTGTGGCAGCTACAAAAAGGTTTATCTTTTATCACAATGGGAAAGAAGTTTTCTAGGACCTCTAAAGTGAAAATGTCACTCTTGCGAATAAGAAGCATAAGCAATATGAAATAAGGAGCTTGTACAATATGTAGAAATTATTATTTTTTTATAATTTGTAATCTAAACCATTTAAAGATGGTTCTTTACCAAAAAAAAAAAAAAAAAGGTTGCACTACTGTGCTCTGCTCTTTCTTTTTCCGCAGCCCAGTATCTAAGCAAAATATTTAACGTAACATTGACCCTTCTCAATAGTTTTTTCTGGCCAGTAAGCATGAGACAGATTTATCAGTAACATAATTTTAGTAGACTTTGACACCTTATGGTAGCTAGCAACTTGATCCAACAAATGCAAGACTGAAGATAAAAACAAATTCCTTGAAGAATAGAAGAGGGTGTAGTCAAACTGATACTGACAATATAAAATGAATTACAACCCAAGACCTTGTGCTCTATCAAACTGAGGAATCAACTTTCATAGGCAACAGAAGAGAATAAGAGTGTTGTAGATATAATCATAATAATAAGGAGAAATAGAGAGAATAGTGGGAGAAATGTGATGATATTTAATCATACTTTCAAAAAATACAAAGGTGTTCAGTTAGTTCATCTTTAATATCTTTGTTTTTATTCTGATTTTGAAGATTATGGATAATGTGAGATGTGAATTCTCCTGTTTCTTTCCATATGTTCCTAGAGCAAAAATAGTTTCCCCTCTTCATATGGATTTCTCCAAATAAGGAATGAAGAAGCTGTAAATTAACTCCTCATTACTACAGTACAAATGCATACTTCCAATATGCTGATTTGAGGGGAGAGGAGAAATGAGGAGACAGCTCTTTGGAAAACTCTGTTGAAATCTGTCTTCCAGAAATTTCCCACTTAATTTTAGATTTTTTTTTTTTTAAACAGCATTTAATTATTTGTGTTTATACATATGAAAGCAACAAAAAAAAAACAACAACAAAAACTCCCTAACACTAAAAACATAGCCCAAAACTTAATTAACTGGACTTTGCAGTGAGTTTCATTACATTTGTAAATCCTTGATTCTGGTAAGAAGGTAGTACAAAAATGACATAGGATGATCCTGTCAAAAATCCCCCAGTGCAGGACAGCATGATTCAAACAGCAGAGGTGACCAGATAAGAAACCAAGATGAGAATGTCAGGCCAGAATTGAGCAACAGAGCTGTAAAGACATCCACAACAGGGAGCTAAATTATTTTATTGGCATGTGCTGCTGTTCAGACCTGTGGATCTCAAGAAGTTATCTTTGGGAAAGGTGGATTCTACCTTCTCTTTCTGTTTTTATGATTTCTTCAGTATCACTTGTACTTTACAGTAAATACAGCATCTGTTACAAGATGTAATAACATCTGTGGTCAACTAACACAGGCAAATAAGCTGAGCTAGATGCATCAAATGATCCAGAATGACAGCATTTATGGGTCTCTAACACAAATAGATATAATAAAAATTAACAACAAACACAGACTTTTGCATCCACTAGGACATTAATCTCTACTTCTCTTCTCTGAAAAAAAAAAAAATGCTGGATTTTTTTCAAATGATCATGCTGTAACTTTATGGAAAATAAATTCCAAAGTATAGTATACTTTGGAAATTATGTAAGTATGCACATATATGCTTAGATTTAAAGACATCAGGCATCATATTATGATAGTGTTCTATTTAATATCATTATAGCTTAGAAAGTGGTAATGATTTTTCTTTTCACGTACATAAGTTTTTGTAATGAAGTTAATATTCAAATAGTTAAATGTATTTTTGTCTTGTTAATTCACGTTTTGACTTTTAGACACAGCCTTTTTTTTCACATTCTGGCTTGATTCTCTGCTCGAGTTCAAAGCCTGCATCTGCTTCCCCATTGTTTTATAAGAAGTCATACAATTAATTGCAAGCATGGAGGTTAAAAAGAAGTTCCTGACCTTAAAAGTCAGTAAACAGAATTATCTATTATAGTCCTTTTACTTTTGTCCTTACATTAACAAAATATATCTTTCATCTCAACACCTTTAGCCCTTCTTGTTGATGCCACTACCTTTCCTGGTATCTTGATCTTGTTTACTGAAATCCTTAAATATTTTATTGTAAACAAATCTTTACTTCTTGAGGTTTTCAATGCTAAATTTTCTAGTATATCTATTTTAATTTCCCACATGTAAGATTTGCTTGTTCCTACCTCTTCTTTCACACAGTAATCTCTGATTTATCTACTTCCTTGAAATGTATGGAAGTTGCTGTATGAGCTTACTTAGGGCTTTTCTCCAATTTCACTGTATTCTCAGTCCATCATTTTGAAAATTAACTGTTCAACAGTTATGAATTGTTGCTAACACTAATTGCTGTAGAGCTGAATTTCAACCTTGCATAGTGTGCTATCTTATTATTTGATTCCATGTCTTACCAAATACAGACAATTTTTTGTGGGATTTTTTTTTAGGTGCCTCTTCAATCACATGATAGTTCAACCTTTTTTCAAAAAAGTTTTCATCTTCCTGGATGAAGAGTAAAACTTGAAGCCCTGGATGCTGTAAAAGTGAAAGTAAATAAGAAAATTACATTATTTCATATTACTTTGAATGAGCATTTTGGTTTGGTTTGGTGGGGCTATATTTTGATTCTGTGTTTTGATTAAAAAAAAAATAAAGGGTTTTCAGTACAGTTTTAGGTTTTGACTGATGTTTCATCTTTGTGAGATTTTATCTTTTATTTGCTATTGATATCTCACTATTTATAAATTATTATTTAATAGATAGATATGCATATCCAATTTGGTAATAGTTCAAAACTTTTACATCCAGAAACTGGAAAAAAATAGAAGTCTACTGCTTACGATATGGCAGACTGCCATTAAGGACCAAGTTTCCCAGATATGCTGGACAGCCTGCTTGAATACTCTGTCTTTATACATACATACTTAGCTGGAAATGGATAGAGAATTAAAAAAAATCTCAAGCATTGTATACCATTAGATGCTAGGTGCTACATATAAATCCTTGCAGGGCTAACCCATGCCACAAAATTAGTTCTAGCAATATGGGTATCCTGACTGGCACCCAGACACTGTTTCTGTGCAAAGATATCCAGTGAAAATGAAAGGCAAATAGCAAGATTACATATTCAGCTAGGAAAAGCTGAGAAACTGAAGGCATAACTTAGATGCCTCAATAGTGATATGATATGAAAATGTGTGCAGTTCTCTAAGTTGCTGTTGGATGACTCCAAGAATGTTTAGAAATTGTTTCATTTTTGTATGGATGAAATGGAACACACAGTTTATGCATCAATATTAACAACACCTGAGCATCAGCAAGTAAAAATATAAAGGAAATTTTGTTTTTATGTCATGCCTGTTTGTTTTGCCTTTATGTCATGCTTCTATTTGTTTATGGAGGGGCATGTGTTATTAACTGACATTAATCAGAAAACAATACCACAATTGGCAAAGAAGATCTAGCAAATGCATTGCTATATCCTGAGAATATGGAGTTTATTTATTCACAGTTAAAAATACAGAACGTAAAGGCCACATAAAAGTGAAATGAAGTGAGAGAATCTACGTAGATGGCAGGGGAAAAATACTCTCAAAGCATAAATGTTTCTATGTTTCTTAAAATACAATAAAAATCTGACTATTTTGTTTGTTCTAGACATTCTCATTTTCAAACAGTAGCTCAACTAGAAACTAAATGGATGATTGCATCTGATCTGTTTTTACTGTTTTTATAGTTGCTTGATACTGTTTGATTGTGATTTAATGAATATTCTTTGATTTGAAATAGAAGTTCAGATATGCAAGCATGAGTCTACATTTACCTTATCTAATACAATGAGATCATTATTAAAGTACTTAGTAAAAAATGATGGCAAACGAAATTCTAGCCCATATTTAAAATTCATTTTGTCGAATAGCACTTAGAAAGCATGTTTTGTCTTGTCTTGATTTTTGTTCAACAGAAACTGAAAGGAAAAGTGCAGGAGTCATCTCTACCTGTGGATGAGTAAGTGGAAGAATGAAATAAATTAGGCCTTAAAGCTTCAGAGCTTGTGAGACCGCATAGCCTCAGTACACCAGGGCTTAACCTGTCCAGGTTACAGCAAGTCTGTAATTCTGGAGGGCTCTAAGTAATGACCACTTTCCTGCAGTGTTAACATGGTTAGTGTCCAGTTGGTTATAAGTATGTGTATCATGTACTGTGTTATTGTTAGCTTTTGGCATGTTACGTTTTAGTTTGGTACAAAAGACAATGTGGGGCCTCTCAGGGCCAAGCTTCACTGAAAGGATATCCTGTCTTTATCAGCTTGGAACAAGACATAATAAAATAGAGTTGTTGCAAGCACCATCAGAGATAAAGGTGAAATGCAAAAATGCGTCTTAATTTTTTGCTGCCAGATGCGCTCTTGTTGCTGAAGTTCTGAAATCTGAAAGTACTGAAATCTTCAGTCACCCATCTTGTCTACAGCCATTTGAGATTCAAAGTGTCTCCACAGCTACATGCCAGAAGAACACATACATGAAGAGATGACATTACATTTAAGAGCAGTAGTTGCAAGCATGATTTCTATTATTCTGTCTGGGTGCTGGGTTTGCTAGTTCTAAGTTACTACACCACTAGTCAGTGGTGAGAGACTAGACAGAGCTAGAGATTTGTGTTCTTAAGTTTAATAAGAATCTAATTCTCAGATTTCTCAAGAGAAAAAAAAAAAAAACAAAAAACGGAAGGAGAAAGAAAAGAACTATCACGTAACTGAATGGTGCTGGTATGAGACACCTCCACTTCTGTTGCCAAAATATCCCCTCAGTGTAGAAGATAGTTTAACTCATTCATAGGACTGTAAGTCAAACTGATCAACATCAAAGGAGTCTGGCTAAATATATTCAAAATTGTTTCACACATTTAATTGTTAGACAGGAAGACATTAAGATTTGCCCCATAAAGTTACTTTTTGTATGAGGATCTTGAATACTCAATGAATTTTATTCCGCCTATTTTTTATCCTACTGCACGTATTGGGAAGCAGTATAGTTTGTGTTTTTTACAGAATGGTCTCTTTGGTTGTTTCTTTTATTGTTAATTCCAGTATTTTTGTCCTGATGTTTTTCCACCCTATGTAGAACTTATCTTAAGTTTTCTCTAAAATCTGTTGGGTTTATCTCTACCTTTTAATATTCTTATGAATTAATTTATGTAAACATGCTGAATATGTTGGTTTTTTAATATGGACTATCTATTCATGTTCATACCACAAACTAGATTAAAAAAAAGAACAAACAAAAAAACTAAAGCAAAACAAAAACTCTTTTACATGTTTCCTGAACCAAAAAATAGCTGAAGAGTTAATGTGAATTCCAACTGATTTCCTAATCGGTCACTAACTGAGAAATAATTTCAGTGTTTAGTTGTTGAGGGGTGATCAGCCAATATAAGTCAAGACCTTTTTTGGCCATAGATGAAGTCAAGTCTAACAATGTTGCCAGTAAATACAAATAGTTGCTTAGTAAATACACATATGTAAACTGTAGGACTCTACACGTGATGTAGTAATCTGGTCTTCCTTTTTACACTGTGGAGAACAGTTCCTTCTAGAGTGGACATTTTACATACTGAAGTCCATAATAAATCCCTAAAAGTGCCTTTTCCTTTCCTCTACATGTAAATGAAGTCTACCCTGACTTGCTCAAGCTTAGGTATTGCAGATACCTAAAACTATCTGAGTTGTATTTAGGATGTGCTGGGAAATGTTTCATTCTGTTTTCCACTCAAATAGCATGCCTTCATATACCTGCAGATCAGCCACCAAGATCTAACCCAAAAAAGTAGCTTTCAGCCTTGCAACCCACAAACACCTTTGATAACCTTTTGTTCGTCCAAAGGTTAACATAGCGTATAACATTCACAATAATCGATGGATCATCAAACTCCTCCCAGACACCTGTCGAACAACTGTCTTCTATGCTTTGGCATATACACACTATTCTTGATCTAAACTCTGTCTAAACACAGTCCAGCTTGCAAGTTCCTTAGGGTCTATATTCCCATCTCACTCAATCTTTCTTTGGGTTTTATGTCTCTAGAGTTTGGAACAACAGGATTATCAGTTTGAAACAAAACCGTTATTACTGCTATGTTGGTGTATTTATTGTCTGCAGATAGAAGAATTTTGAAGAGCTTCAAACAAATTGTATAACTTTAAAAGTTCAAAGAAGAATACTGAATTGTGTCAAAGTATACCTTCACAGTTTCAGTCTGGGATGACTCAGAAAGGATGTTTCTCTAGAAAGAAGGTAAAGAGGTTCAAGGTATGTTTCTAGAAACAGATCAGAGGCAGAAATAACGACCTTCTGGTGCCTTACCATTGTTCATTTTATTATCAGTTGTGAAGAGCTTTGATGTGAGCAAAGAAGTCCACTTGAAGCAAGCAAATATGTAGCTTTGTAACTTGAATGATCACGAAGATGTGATAAGACATAACTTTATAGTAATTGTTCTGAAAAAAACAATAGACAGTGGTTTGGAACCTGACTTCCATAAAAGGAAGATATTTTCTTTATAATTATCATGGATTGTATTATGAAATACCTCACTTGTTACCAACCTGCACTCTTAATATCAGATGAAGGTGGCTGTGGTTCCAAGAAGCTTGTCCTTTCACTCACAGTTCTACTTCCTTTCAGTCCTTGCTTTCAGCTCTGCTCTTGTAGCTAGTGAAAGCAAAATGTATTTTAAGATTATTTTGAAACTGAAGAGAATAACAGTGCCTTGATGGAGAGAACAGCAATATTTATATGGAGCAACAGTGTTTATGTTAATATGGAAGAGTATACATCTATGTCTTTAGCAAACAAAAAATTATGAGAAAAGTGTGATTAAACATGCTCAGTATTATCTTAAGCTCCTTGAATGATGCAACAGCCTCTTGTCAGCATAGCAGTTGCTCTATCATTGCTCCCAATTTAGCCAGTTTCTGGAAATGATGAAATATGCTTTCCTAACTCAGTAAAAGATACCTCAGTAAGAGTAAGCGTTCTAAATGTATTTGATAAAACAAGCTTCCTTTGTAACTTCATTGTAACTTGAAATCCCTTCCCGTTACTTTTTTTCCCAAGGTTCACAGAAGTTGTCTGAATAGCTAGCCTTTCCTCCACTGGATCTTGATGCAGAACATCCTTTTAACACTGCAGATGCATTAGAATTATAAGCTAGTTCCCTTTATGGGCAATGATGCACGGTCTTTCAAATGAATGACTGCTGTCTGCTAAGGACAACTGGCATGCACCATCCTTACATTTCTATTTTTCTGCATTAAGAAGACTAGATGAAAAGAAAAGTATAGGCCAGCTATGATTTAGACAGCTACAGTCAGATCTCTTAATCCAATCCTCCCATTGGTTATCCTTCCCATCCCCCTTTCCCTACAGAAATATTTTGGTTAGATGGAAGGCACACCAAATTTCACATGTCTTTGTACTGTATTTTTTGAGAAAGACAACAAATATATTTTTGTTCCAAAGTTTCTACCATTGGTATGACTATGCCACTGGGGACTAGCTTGACTTTGTGAAGAACATCCAGCCGAGGTTTGGCTACTGGATAATCACTCCAGTGACTGTTTAATGAATCTGAAGCACAGAAACAGAAGCGGATGGATGTCTTGACAGTGTTGCCAGAAGTCAGACATGCCAATGAGATAGGAGACATGCAGGAAAGAAAGAAATGAAGAATGGAAGGCAAAGAGATTGAGGAGAATCACCAAAAAAGCCCCATAAAATGCTGCTTCTAGAAGACCTCTAATGTGATTATGAAATGAATGGGCAAGACAGATTTTTCACGGGATGTGCTTAAGAGAGTATGCAGTTAGAAGAGGGAAACCTCAGTAATACAAACATCTGTGGTTTTGTTTCTGTATGATCATGGACTACAAAATATGCAAGCAATATTTTGGAAAGGAAGAACTAGCAAATGAGCCACAAACCGACAAACCATTAGCAACACAGACTTCATTCTGTCTTTAATCAAGGCTCTGAAACAAGAGCAGATGCAACATAATAATGCTTATAAGACCCTCTAGTTATTATATAGGATAAAACCCTGAGGTTTTACCCCGTATCTGACACTTACACATAACTGACTAGTCTAGTGCAACTGTATACCCACTTTTCTGGATGAGTTGAGTTTAAACAGAAGGGAAGAGAAAGGAGATTTTATTTTCTCAGTAAGTAAAAAAAATTAGAGTTGAATACAAAGGCAGTGGATTCAATGTACCATATGACAGGCCAAATTTGCCATGCCACCTGATTAGTCAACCTGATTATAGTCTCCAGGCAGTTTGCACATGTGACTTAAAATAGCATCTTTAATGTCTTTGTAGTAACAGACCACATCAGGAAGAAATTCTGTTGGTTGTTTGTATGCAAACGGCAGTTTTGTAGCCCATCATTCATAACATCCTAAATTTAGGGAGGTGATCCACCTTCCCTAAAGATCGCAGGCATCATGATGTACTCACCATGACACAATCAAATGAAAGGCAGCAATAATGTTACAGTTCAGATGAGTCAATTAGAAATGCCACCTTGCTAGAGGGCACCTTTCACCACAATCTGCATTGCTCAGAAAGCAGTTCAATTAGACAGATAATGCCGTACAAACAGAAAATTTCCCAGCTGTCCAGTTTAAAGACCTAGTTTAAAATTGGTGTGCATCTTATTTTAAATTTGATTATAATATGGATTTCTGCCAAAAGGAATAAAAGGCTGTTTTACAGAAATATTTTAGTGATATATATTATTTTCTTCAAGACTTAAGCGACAGCATAGAAGAAACCATGAAATTGAAGGTAAGAGAATTTAAAATGAATTGGTTTAGATAGAAGTTTAATGGGAAGGAGTGGAAACAAAAAAAAAAAATCTTTTCCTTTCTGTTTATGTTAGGGTATTGCTGCTTCCAGCTGGTTACAACATTTTTGGCCTTTGGTCTTATGAAATGGTATAAATGACACTAGCTGAAGTTGAAAGGTCTCAAAGAGAGTCAGTAACCTCACAGCATGATAAGCTAGGAGAACAGCACATTTCAGAGCCTTTGTGTGTTTTGTGATACATGAAACAACTATACTTATGAAGCTTTCATTTTGCTGTAACTCTTGGGAAAAATATACTGCTGTTTGAGTCTATTATCACCCTGTTGGGCTCTCACTTGTAATAGTTTGCAAACAGTCAGCCTAAGAGAATATATGTAGAAAACTTTCAAAATGACCAGTCCTGTGACTCTAA
Organism: Picathartes gymnocephalus; assembly: GCA_013390045.1. Taxonomy (NCBI): domain Eukaryota; kingdom Metazoa; phylum Chordata; class Aves; order Passeriformes; family Picathartidae; genus Picathartes; species Picathartes gymnocephalus. Next base: position 19,206 of record WEKY01058270.1, read on the forward strand.
GGATAGAGATGGATGATGATAATTTTTGGAAAAATTTATTACATTATGTCTGATGCCTTTCTGTAACATGCTTTATTATTCCAATATTTTTCTTATTAAATTATTTCCTAATAAACCTGGTTTATAAAAATATTGGTATAAGTAAGCTAGCATGACGCGCAATGATAAATTATCACCAGGTCAACTGTGCATGCATTCTCATAAAAGCTGAAGGAATACTGAAAGACCACTTATTTTTTAACAAATATCTCAAATTCTTGTCCCAAAACCAGAGACAAGACATTACATTGTCGTTGCCTTTATTGATCATTAGTAAAACACCTTCAGATGATCCACCTAGGGAAACAAGACTCCTATGGCAACTCTGGCTGTGTGGGTATGGTATGTTTATGTTACTATTAACTTAATTTAAGTCAGTTTCTGCTTGACAGAGAGCTAGGAGTACCAAAGATATGTAAGCTCTTAGAGTTTTCACAAAAATTGGAACTTGAGAAGACACTATTAACATACATACAGGAAAATCTTCAGCATGAACTCAGTCCATCATAAAGGCCAGGGACTGCAGAGGGGAAAGAGCTGTGAAAACAAATCAAACCAAATAAGCAGCTTTGGTAGGGCTAGCAACACTGCCTGCTACAAACTTGTCAGTACAAGCATTCAATTTACCTGACTTGGATATCTTGTTCCCACCTACAGCTTAGGTAAGAGTTACCTCACCAACACTGGCCATCTGAGAGTTATTTACCCAGACTAGTCATATTGGCTATGTCTGTAGTGCTCAGTGAAACATGGCTAAGGACTAGCCCTGACTAATAGCACCGTTCACTCTCCAGGAAACTTAGCTACTTTTTTCAGAAGGTCTCTTTCTACAAACACATGAAACCTAGGTATAAAGTATATGATAAAAACAGACAGAGTTCAGCTTCAGATTTTAAATGATTCTAGTGCTCACTTAACAATTTTAATGTCAACAGTTGCATCCACATCTTATATAGTGGTTTTGGCTAGGAGAAAATAAGTTGTAAATCCAAGGCACTTCCAGACAGCAAAGAATTAAGTGTTTTAAGTATTTAACTCATTCCCTGATAATTTTTTATTTGACAATAGGGTATCCATGGTCAGTAGCGCTAACAGACATCTCCAGAAGACGAGATGAATTGTCCTAGAAAAGTCTTACCTTCGCTGTTAAAGACAGTTGAAATGTATGCAGAAAGATTAGACCAGACAATCTGCTTTTAAACAGTTTAAATTAGGTATGATTAATTCCATCCTGGAAGCTACTGAACTGTTCTCATAACACCTGAGTTCCTTATAGTGTCAGCGATGAAGGCTAGGTTTTTTTGAAGGTACCATAAGGAAATCCAATTAGCTTAACTTTGCTTGTTAAAATGCATGAGGCAAAATCACCCTCTTGTGAAACAAAGTCTAACTATTGAATATCCAGGAAACTTAACCACTTGCTTTAGAAAGATAGCTTCAACAAACTCAAGGCATTTAGGTGTCAATAAAGATGAGCAGATTTCTTTTTTCAGATTTCATTAGTTCTTTCATTAGCTCCTGCAAGAACTTTAACAACATTAGAGTTGTCAAATTTTAGTATTAAATATTAATGTTTATACCATAATTTTTATCCTTTTATCACAATAGCAGAAGATTACAAAAAAATTACAAAAGATATGCAGGAGAAGGCAAAACATGTCAGATTCTAACAAGTCTGATTTTTCACCTATACTGTTAAAATAATTTGTATTTTTAAGCACTTGTCTAAATTAAGGAACCTAGGAACATTTTATTTTGCCAGCTAGTGGATCCAGGTGTATGATCCAGCTGCTTTCTAGTTGGATGACAGCAGTTATAGCTCTTTGGATGAGTAGAGGAGAAACTGTGGTGTAGACAGTAAGACCCCTTGCTTGGCACACCATCTTCATCGTTTATGATGTGAAGATTTAAACAGAAGTTTAGGAATGGCAATTTTTGTGGGGGGTGTGTGTGTGTATACACATACATATATGCATACCTATATAAAAATACTTCTTTAAGAATATCCATAAAACATTATGAGTTTTACAAACAGTTTGTTAATTAGAAGATCATTTAAGGTAGAAGAAATATGCAAATAAATAACAATAGGAATCAAACAAGCTACCTGAAAGAACAATGAGGTCTACTTGATGGATTTGCTCTGAACAGCAGGTATGTCAGACTGAGAATAATAGCAGAAGACAAAGAGAAAAAAAAGAAGAAAGAGAGGATGCGTTTGTACCAGACAGAAATAAAATTGCTCAAGGCTGCAGCACTGTGGAGGCTTGGGAGAAATGGTTGCGTTTTCCTGTCCCTGGGAAAACTTGGAACTGATTCCAAAAGGCAGAACTCAGGGATGGGCTGTAGCTGAATTGTTTCCTCAGTCTCTATGGATAACGTATATACTACGAAATCCTTATGATCAACCATGAGGAGACTTTAGTGGTAATTTAAAGGCATATTCTAAATTCCCCTCTGACTTTTTTTATGCCTTTTCTAACTTTCTAATTCTTTTTTCGAATTCTTTCACTGAGCAGTGTATCATACGTTGCTAGGACAATCTTGTTTCCTCCTTTAGGCTTTTCTGCAAACTTTAGCAGAATCACAGATAACACGCAGGTTAAACCAATGGCATCCCTATTAAAGCAATGATCTTTTATTTGGTTATCATCTGGCTGCCAATCATCTAGGGCAAACCCTGAGGCTGCAGCTGTATGAAAAAACGAAAGGGATAAGGGCTGGTCTACTGGTCCTGATGGCAGCAGCAAACACACCCACAAAGATAAAATAATTTCTCATTTCCACACAAGATGGCCTCTTGCTTACTGCACAGCAGAGAAAAGTCTCTGTCCAGTGGTATTTCCTAAACAGCATCTAAACACTGTCTGACAGAGCCTCATGAAGGACTGAAAGCAGAGACGCTTGTGTGCTAGCAAATCACATTGTACACAAGACCACTTGCTAGTGTTGCTTGAGTATATATGCCCTCATCCTGTTTATTAGTACTACGCACACAACAGCAGGGTCCAGGCATGACTGCGGGGATAGCATTTTTAACAATTCTGGTTCATTAATTACCTTAGGTTATGACAGAATTTTCATCTGTCATATAATAGAAGTTGTCCATACTAGGAGTTGGGAAATAGAACTAAAAAGAAAGAAAAATATCAATACTGTTCACTTCCCCCCTGTATATTTTAGGCTTCCCTCCAAGCATGTTTTTTTCTCCATCTCCTTCCTCCAAAGGCTTGCTAGAAGAAAATAGAGGGAAATAGCAACCTATTCCCTATTTCCAATATAAAACTAAAACCAACCTCCAAAAAAAGAACAGAAGTGCAGTTATGTAGAAAATCCTACTTGAAACATATAAAAGAAAGATGTCCTCTGTTAAGTAGTGGCATTAAGAAAAAACCCTACATAATAAATACATTGCATAATAGAAAGCTAGGTTCCTAACATATTCAGAATAATTAATCACTTTTGTTAATGATGTACAACATATCACTAACCTATTGTAAGTTACAGAATACCTAGAATATTTGTAAGTATTCACAAGTAGCTGCATTCATCAAATTCTGTACTTTAGGAAAAAAGTAATGAAACACACAGAAGAACAGACACGCTGGAAAGTGGATCTATATTTTTAACACAATTTTTTCAGTAGTGCAGTTTTTTAGTTTTGTCTGGAAACCAAGAATCAAGAGCTTTAACTCATCATGGATTTCTAAAGAATCTGGTTCAGAGGGGCTGCCACTGTCAGTGCTGTTTGAAGGCTGAGATTCTAACTCAAAAACCATGATTTTACTTTTCTCAACATTTATATGAGGATTCAGGAGATTTTTCAATCTATCATATTTGGGATCATTCTTTTACACATTGGAAAGGAATAGCTAACAAAAACTTAAACCAAAATTCAGTTTTAGTTGGCAGAGTTTTGATATTAGGCTGTCAATTTCTCAGCCAAAACTATTTACTAGTGCCACTGTGCAAATTTCAAGGAGTCTGAAGTGGAGTAAAACAGCCATGTAGTGTTTGGTTTCTGGAGAACCATTTGTTTAAGATAGACAGAAATTTTAGGGTAAGTGAAGTAAGTGGGTGCAAAGTCAGCCAAAATGAAATTATTTTTCCAAACAGACATAGCAACAGTTACTGCATATACTTCGTCAGTTCTATAATTTTACTTTCTAAAAATAGGAAAGCTAGTAAGTTAAATAATAGTTTTTTGAAAGTTTCTCTTAGCAATATTTTGATAAAGATGTCATTGGAAGATGACAGTGCTACTGAAAATCTTAGAGCTGCAATAGTGGGAAATTAAAGGTTCAGTCTGGAGAAGAGATATATATTTAGCTATGAAAATATTAATTACTTATTAATAATTGTTTCAAATTGACATCTGATGCATCACTCCACATCTGCTATAACTATCTCTATAATAGATTCCAGTCTATAATCACCCAATATTGCAGGATTTTCCACCAGGGAAAATATTAGCAGAATAGATGTATTGTAAAACAAAGACTGAAACAGCTTCTCATTCTGATTAGGGGTCAGCTGAACATGATTAGCATGTCTCCTAAAAATTTGAAGGACCAGAGAAAATCCTTCAAAAGATGAAGGCTTATCTGTGCCTGGAAGCCTGGGCTTGAGATTTTGTTGAAATAATTCTGATATAAAATGGATAAAACAGAAGAGCAGACCAAGACAATGCATTTAGAACCTCAGATACAGAAATAGTTGTGAAGAGACAGTAGAAAGGGGAGTAATGTGAGAATAGAATAGAGAATAGTCCAATTGGAAGGGATCTATAATGATCATCTAGTCTAATTCCCCCTGAGAGTTTCCCTCATCCATCAGGAATGAATGTTTAATTTGTAAAGGTAGATTTACTTTGTTGAAGATTTCTCTCTTCTTTCCATACTGCAGTAAAAATATGGAAGTAGGTCTAAACAATCTGTTTAAAATGAGTTGCATTAAAAAGTCAGATGACATTAACCACTGCTTTTTTCTGCTATTAAGGCAATGAGTGCTTTACTAGGGGTTTTGAGGTTTTTAGGTTTTGGTGAAATATATGCCATAATACAACTTCGCATTTACACAAAATAAAATCTTCTGTTACATTTTAAATTTTCAGTGTTTTTTTTTTTGTTTGTTTGTTTGTTTTTAATTTTTCTGGTTTCTACAGGGAATTGTATTTCCCTGATATATAAAAGTTGATGCTTGACTGTTCACATCAGCTCTTATAAATATATATAACCCTTTTTTACTTTATCAGTCTGAGATAGTTTTGCTCGTATTTTTTAGCTTTGCTGAAAAGGTAAAGTTATGAGGTAAAGTTCTGTAAACTGATATATCTGTTAGTGATACAGATGAGATAGATCTTAAAATTATAGACTGTGAGTGTTATACTGGGTTTTTATGTATGTTTTTGAGGTAGTGATGACATCTTTCATGCAGAAGAGCCCCAGGTAAGTGTAGCTTTGGAACATGCTCTTGTTACACTGTGTTCTTACCAAACTCAATATTTAGTACAACACACTCTCAATGCTCATATAGCACAGTTCCAGACATATACATGGATGTTCCTGTTCAGCAATTTTTGTATAAATTTTGGTTTTTATGTATATATTTGTTCTTTTGGAGTGATGAAAATCTGAATTTGAGACACCCACAGAAAAAACTACCGTATCTGTAAATATTTCAAAACAACTACTGAAAATCAGGGAAAGAAAAACCCAAACAAGCCAAGTAGAAAAAGAAAGGATAATATTCAGTAATCAAAGGTAGCGTAGATAAAACTGATTCTGGTGTATTTTCATGGTTATTCAGGCTCTGAGAAAACAAATTATGTTGAAACAGTTACATGTCAAAATATATAATCAAATAAACCTAGCTTTTTAGGAATGCAGACAGAATGTACTATGCTGATTATATTTAAATACAAAGCAAAGCTCTAAAGGAGAGCTGGGTAGCAAAGGGTAGGATGTCTCCAAGTCTTTTCTTTCACAGTTGGTGAAAAAAAGTTGGTGAAAAAAATTCTTTGGTGTAATTTAACACATATTACTAAAGAAACTTTAACCTGGCCAGATGAATTGTATCCCAGAAGTTCTGTCCAAGGAGAGCCTACAATGACTAGTTCAGATGCAATTATTTACATGACTGATGTCTGCAATCTGCTGACAGGAATTTTACCCTAAAAATCACTATGGAACAAAGGTTCATCACTTTTGTATACCTTAGAATTTTAAGTGTAAAAAATTTGACACTTTTAGGAAGGTACCAAATGAAACTTGAATTTGTTAATGTAGATATTAATCTCACATGCAAAGTAACCTGTTCATAGAAAGAATAGTTTGTCTTCCAGTTTTAATTTTAAAAAGCAATGTGAGCTGGTACTATTTCCAGCTGTTTTCAAAGTAATGCATTAGAATATATGGAGTATAATCATGTTCTCTATGCAGCTGGGATAAAGTGGGAGTATTAACTCTGTTTTATTTATACAGTTACCAACGCAATTTTAAATTTAGCTGCAATAATTTGTCCTAATATGTCTTTTTCTAAAACTTCTTTCTTAATTACCATTTTGTCCACATAATGAATAAGGACTGTTTCATTTTCATAAACACCATTTTCATGCCTTAAGGCTTAATATAGTCTTTAAAATTATTTCTACATTTAAAAATTATTTATATTCTTTTTATATTCTGAAGAGATCTAACATTATACTCATATTGAAGCTAATTTCTTCTGTTTTTATATGTGTATGGTTTATATGTTATTATTTATATTGTCTTTTAATAAACAAATAAGGTGGTATTTGTTTAACTAATTTCTTAATCTTTAAACATAAGGCCTTTGGTGCATTCTGAAATATGAAGAATAACCCTTTGATTATCATGAAGCTGTTCAAAGTTTAATGTATGATTGGATGTTGCAATTATTAAGTAACCACTGAAGCACTGCTAAAATAAAACCCCTCTGTTTATGGCCTTTCCTCAAAAACACACTCTCATAGAAAAGATGTAGCACCCAACATTATTAATAGCAATAATTGCCATTTGGTGTAACTGGGAAAGTTCTCTCTGTCCAAACGTCATTAAAAGCACCAGTCTAAGACTAATTCCAGAAGGGCCCAACTCCATTACAGAAATTATGTGCAGACTTTATCATTCATGATTCCTTACCATTTTGAAAAGCTGGAAAAAACCCCAATCCATATAAGTCATTAAACATTATTTAAATTTGTTTTTGGATGATTGTGTAAATCTCAAATTAAATTAGATTTCAAAAGATACATCTGCTCCTGTATGAAATGGCATACCTCCCCAGTTTACTTCTGAGCCCTCATCTCCTTGTCCTTCCCACTATATAAGCATTAACTCATTGATGGTCTTTTTTCTTGACAAAAAGAAACAATAACAAAAACCCAAACAAACAAGCCAAACTTCTTCTGTAACAAAGCCAGATATAGCTTTGGGGACAGTTCACTCTACTGGCAGCTTGCATATATTTTAGGTGTAACACTATATAGCTCTTAGCAGAAACCTTTGTAGTCTACTTGTGCATGCATGCAAATGCATATCCACACCAGAGGTTTGATAAAACAAATCTGTACAGTGCACAAACAGTACTAGTTATTCTATATATTATCAGTATTTATTATCACAACACTAAAAAACCCTTAGAACTTTCAGGCTTTTTTTATGTTGGAAAACACAAAATTTGGCCTTTATGTTGTAAAAGATTTGATAACATTTTCCTACAATCCCTTTTTCATGTTTAGCTTGGTGATGCCAAAAAATAGGACAAGAGGCAACAGAGACTGATGCACAGAAGTTCACCTGAATATGAGGAAGAACTCCTCCGCTGTGCAGTAGACTGAGTGCTAGAACAGGCTGCTCAGAGATGTTGTGGAGTCTCCTTCCCCAGACATACTCAAAAGATGTCTGAATGCAAACCTGAGTAAAATTCTCTAGGGGACTCTGCCGGAGCAGGGAGGTTGAACTCGATGACCTCCAGTGGTCCCTTCCAACCTCAACCATTCTGTGAGTATGTGAAAATCATAATGCATTTTTTTTGTGCTTCAGTACAGGCTGTAGAACAAAATTAAGGTCATTAGGGTGAAAAAAAATGTCATTCAGACATACCCCTTTTTTTCTATTACCACTTTGCCTTCAGAAAGGATTGGGAACGTCCATGGGAAAGGAATTCCCTGAGGCCATTCTTTACCTCTTAGAAGAGAGTTAGTACTTGTTTCTTGCTTAGTAATCTTACATTTTGAAAAAGGGGTTTGTGCAGGTAGTATCTACTTCCTAAGGAAAATGTGACATTCATGGTTTTCTGTGAATGAAGTTAACCACTTGAGCCACAGCACTCCTGACAGAAGCCAGTTGAGGGCTCAGAGCACAGATATGATGTAGAATGCAGTGGCAAATATTATTTAGTGTGAGATCCAGTGTAAGATGAGTTCATTTTTAATTCCAGTCATCCCAACTGACACAGACATTAACCCTAAAAATAATTTCAGCACATATTTTGTTGAAGAAACAAATGTGAACTATGTTAGATCACTTATGTAAATGAGATGTTTGAAGATTGAGAAGAAAAGATACAGAGTTGAAGATTCAATGATAAGATTTTTTTATTAATACTTTGAAATGTATGTTCCATCCATGACTGCTGAACCATAAAGAGATAACTTTTCAGATCAAATCTCATACTTCTGGCTCTTACAAAACAGATTTTTTTTTCTTGGCTAAAATGAAGGAAACCTGGGATGCTCTTTAATGTATTGAAATGTATTGATTGCTTATAAATCAGTAAAATGATAAAAACACCCTAATTTCTTAGCTATTACTGTTGAACACTGTTTGCAAAAATGTAAGGAGATTTCAGCTGCTTAGTCTTTCCTTCCTTGTTAAATGCTGCAGTTAGGTATTTTTCATTGTAGGTGCCGACTGTAATGCTTCCAATTTCTACTTTTGACTAAAGTTACAGTTTCTGAGGAAACTAAAAGTCAATTTTGCTTAAAAAAAAAAAAA
>WEKY01058270.1:30225-45621 GCA_013390045.1 Picathartes gymnocephalus
CGGCTCCCGATCCCCCTGCGGAGCAGGCTGCGAGGGCGCCGCGCTTTCCTCAGGAGAACGGGCTCCGAGGAAGTCGGGGGAATCAAATGAAATCAAAGGAATTAAGCCGGGAGGGAATTTTGCCTGCAAATTGTGAGTGTCAATAATGCCAGGCTCACACTGCTGGCAGCAGATTGGTAACCCATAGCGGGTTTATATCTGAATTGGCTGGCACTCCCCATACCCCCAGCTCTGCTCATTCCGTTTGTTTCAGAAAAAGAGTTCTCCGTTACTTAAGGAAGGAAGTGATCCATTGTGTGTTGCCTCTTTAAGATGCTATATGTAAAGTTTGGTTGCTAAGTCCCCCCCTTTTTTTTTTTTTTTTTTTTTTAAATGGATACCAGATGTCGGGAGAAAAAAGCAGTTTATGTTCCAACAAGCCTACAGAGTGGATGTACATTTCTAGCTGTTAGCAAAACACTTGCTAATTACAATGCTTCCTTCCCTATAAAGCACGGATAACTTGCAGAGTCCTTTTTGCTAAAGTCTGACTGAACCTTATGGTACCACCGCTATTTTTTTTTCTTTTTTTTTTTTTTTTCCAAGGTAAAGGTGCAGTAAATGTTGAAAATTCAACTAAATTCACTAAATACCTTAACTGAGAATGGGAAGAGCTAGTTTTGCTTTTTGTTTTCCCTATTTGAAAGCTAGAGAAAGTAACATCCGAGTTGCAAACAGATGGCATCAATCAGCCAGCGCAAATCCTGCCTAACGTCGGTGTTACAGTATAGTACTCCACTCAAATGAACATTAATTTTGGAAACCAAAATGGTTTCTAAGGAAGTGTGTTGGAGTAATTTTGTCCTTGTGGTATATTGCTTCAGTTATTACAAATTTTTATTTTTGGAGTGGCTAGATAAATAAGTAATTTTTAACTCATTTATAATTCTTAGATAAATGGAAGGGTTTTTATTTTATTTAAGGAACTCAAGTTTTAAGTAAAGCTTCTGATAACTGCCTGATAAGAAATATCCAATGGATCACTTCTGTTCTTGCTATTATTCACTAGACAGACTGGTCTGTCTTTACCTCTGGGCGAATAGTGGTTTTTTTCAGTCCTGTTTAGTCTATTTTGCCTTTTCAGTAGCGTATCAATCAGTCTTTCTCCTATTTTTTCCCCTTGCCAGCCCACCCTCTGCCCACATGCATGGGAAAGGGGAAAATTGCCTCACGTATTCTTCTTCTTCCAGCCGGCGAGTAGGAGGTGTTTTATGATACCTTATTCCTCTGTAATAGGGAAGTCACAGATTTGCCCTACTACATACAGTTATTTAAATCTCTTTTTAATCCAGAAACCTATGTATGCAATTGAGGGGAAAAGGTAGTTTTCAAGAAAGTAAACAAGATTTATAACTTTAGTTGGAATCTAGTTTGTGTGTACTTACTGATTAGGGTTATGGTATGGTTCCCCCTTTTTTGATAAACCCTTCAAAATAACTGGAGTAAAGGCTCTTCATGATTTGTTTAATTCCCATGCAAGCTGCTGATGTGGTGTGAAAGAGCTTATAGATCTTTCTCAAGCTTTGGGGTGGGGAAGGAAAAGTTTTTACTGTCTCTGGGGGCACAACTTCTTTTATCACCCTTTTGCTGTGGGAAGTGATACTCCGTCACCACCTGGGAACTCAGGGAAGCCAAAACTCACCCTCTACTCCAACAACCCCTGGAGCTGTATAATAACCACACAGTCAGCTCTGTGCTCCCTGATCCCCCTGGCTCACATTTCTCGTGCCACCTACCATCACTGCCACTTATCCTGTTTTTGTTACCAGTCACGACCTACTTGCTCCTTTCTGTTATCGTGAGCAGACCCCAGGGCTTCCGCTTTCCCACAGAGACAGGAGAACAAAGCTGCCTCTTCTCCGGCTTTCTCTTTTGAGTTTGTGGTACTGTTTCTTGTGGGGTGACCCAGGAGCCTTGCCATACTTGCTCTTAAGGCACCTTCCAGGAAAACAAAGTTACTGCTTGAAAGCCCCTCTGAAGAGTGCTGGCCAGCATCTCAGGCCCCTCATTTTCCAGCTGAGTCCTCTAACCGTGAGCATCTTCTCCACCAGTGCTTCTGCTTTTCCCACACTGCACCCTGGAAGGAGGATTTTGTCTCCTGAACAAAGAGAATTGCTCTGAAGCCTGGGGGTCGGGACCTATTTCAGTCGCACTTCTCTCCCAACATCACCTGCTGACCTTCTTTGGGAAACTCACTGGGCAGCAACTCCATCCTTCTGCAAAGACATTGAAGCTTACAGTAAGCAGAGAGATAGAGACTGTCTCCTGATGAAGACCCCAGATTACTCTTTGTAGGATCACAGAGATGCCTTAGGAGGAAGCTGTAGAGTTTTCTTCATTGATAGACTAGTAAAGAGTTAGGATTAATGTTTTTAACTCTGAAGAGTGTTTCATGTAACAGAAGGTAGAAGAAAAACATTTAGAAAAAATGGCTTGTGAGGAAAGGAGAAAGTTGTCTCAGTCATCCCAGCTTCTGATGTTAGCAAACCACACATATTTTGTTAGAGTGGGTAATAAATTTCAACCAAAGCCTCTTCAAGAACCAGTTGTGTTTGTTTTTTACTACCAGTTATATTCAGAATACAGGCTTCTAATTCATGCACTAAGAATCAAGTTGCTAGGTTTAGTTGACTGCCCTTCTTATCCTGCAAAAGTGAAAATTCAGAGCCTAGTCTGGGCAGTTTGAATACGATCCAGAGGCAGCTGCCTGCCAGAGAACAACCTGTTCAGATCCTCTCATGGTTCAATATTCTTAACTCAGTCAGCTTTTCCCATATCAGCTATAGGAAACACCTGTTATGCACCTAACAAAGTATCAGCTGCACAGGTAGTAGACAGAACAGCCTCATCTCATGAACTGCACTTGAGGTTCTCATGCATGGAATAGGAATTTCAGAATATTATCATAAATCTTACAACAAAAAATTATTCCTTCTCACCCTGTGCTTGTTAATGTGGACCCAGGCTAATGTAAAATGAGAAGAGCGATTGTGATTGCAATGGGTTTTTCTGCTTTAGGGAAGGTAGAATTTGAAGTAGGCGACCAAGTTTAAAAAGGGTTGTATTTTTCCCCTTGGATGAACAATCTGGAAGGAAAGCAATATCATAGCTCTTGAAGGAATGATAAAAAAGTGATTTTGAGTGCTCAGCTGTAACCAAACAGGAGGTGGTGTATTTTTTACTTTAGAGTCCAAATGTTACTGCATTTCTAAATCCCATGTTCCTGATCACTGAGGAAATACATAGTAATGTTTTTTCACTAAAAAGTACTACTCATCTCCTTTTGAAATTATTTTCAACCAGTCATGAAGCTCGAGTATTTTATTCCACCGTATTCCACAGCAAATTACTTCTGCTTAATATGAGAACGGTAAAAAAATGCTCTATGTATGATGATATTCAAAGAAGATATTAAAGCAAGAAAAAAACCAAAACAACCAAGAGAAAATCCAAAGAACCTATCCAAACCAAACCAACCAACCGACCAACATCCCCCTTTCCCACCCCCAAAACAAGCAAGGAAGAGTATAACACTTTTCCTACAGTGATTAAAATTTAAATGTTAAATATGTTCTCATTTGTATAATATATGTGTGTGTATTTGTGCATGGGTGCGTGCTTGCAGATGGATGATTTAGCTGTGAAAAAATGAGAGATGCATTTCCAATTATGCTGGGAAAGAAAAAAATACTGATTTTTCAGTTGTTGACCATTTTAGACATCTGTATTATAAACTGAAGAATGTGGAATTACCAAGATTATATTAGAACAGAACAGTCTAGAAGGAAATGTAACCATCTTATTTGAAAAACTGTGTAGCAAGCAAAAGATTACAAATGCATGTTTTGTTTGCTTTAAAACTAACATTTTTTATCTTCCAGAAAAATTGTCAGTAAATACAATGGAAATGAGAGCAATCTCCAGTGGACATTAAGAATCTCCCCACATTTCTATGGTTCTACAGTAAGGTGAAAAAAATCCTTAGGAGAAGGAAGCTTTAACCTGTTGTGGTTAAAAACTTTGAGAAAGATGTTTTGAATACTTTGAGAAGGATCAAATATTTTATCATCAGCTTATTTTTTCATTAGTCACTCCAAATTCAATTTGTCAAACCCAAGAGAGATGCCTGGAACTTCAAGAATCTGAACATGATGTAGGTAGAATAGATATATTCTTACCTCCTTTCCTAAGAAGAAACAGTCACTTTGACAACAATCTTCAGGTAGCAAAGTAATTCAAAACCAACATTCACAATTTTGACACAATTTTAAGGCAAGATTCACAGCTTAGCTCTTTATTGAAGGCACAAAGTGAAATGGAAGAAGAAATATACAGCTGCAGCAACAATAACAGGAAACCAGAAGAAAAAAGGGGGTGGGTTCTGCCTCTTGATCTGAATATGCTGAAGATAAAACTAAGTGGTAATGCTTTGGTAAGCAGTTGCATAATGGATGTCCTGCCATTTGGAACATCCTACACACACAGAGACACACTCCCCAGGTACATAGCAGTGGGAATCTGGTGTCTTTATCTCTTTGGTAATTTTGGAAGTAGATTCTTAATTTTTCAGGCAGACCTGGAGTGATTTGAGAGCCTGAGTAAAAGGACTTCTAAGTTTAACTCAGGAAGGAAGAATGCCCAGGAACCATGCGCACTAGTGTTTCACTTTGGAAACAGCTTCCCTTCTGCTTCTTTTCTTCTAGATTTTCATTAAACTTAAAATTTGTAAAAGTTTTGTTACTGATCTCAGGAATGAAAAAAAAAATGTTAGAAAGGTAAATTATTTTCCAAAGTAGAAGTATTCTGTTACAAATTGGGATCTTTATAATTTCTCTGAACTTTTCCAATTCTGTTTGGATGTGTAACTGCTGCAACAGCAGTCTTACAGGATGGCAGCTACCTCCAAACTCTAGCACTTCATGAGTTTAAGAGTTGACTGGTTTTCCTCACTTCTCTTAGGCAAAAAAAACAATAATAGTGTTTTTTTACAAAAGTGTAGGAAATATATAGAATAAGAAAGATCTCTATCCTCCACTCTATTATGGGTACATTCACAGTTCTTTAGATTGCATGTTCTTTTTAAGTTGTGCATGCTATGGAGTATGTACAAATGTGTAAAATATTAATACTCCTAAAACTTCAGAATTTTGACAATCTGGAATCTATCTGAAAAAAAAACCTAAAAGAACCCCAGATGCCAGAGCGCTTCTTCATTTCCTTTCATAAATTTGTATAAATTACACAGACACATAGAACCACAATAATGAAGGACTGTGTCTCCACACCTGCAGTGTGCAAACTAGGAGCTCATTCTGGTGTGTCCTGACTTCAGCCTTGCCAAAAAGGAGTGAGGACAGAAGCTACTGAAATGTGCTCACCAACACTTGCCCAGCAAGGGGAATCTGGGCACTGAATAACAATCTATGATGGCTTTTGTTTCTACAAAATCTACAGGATAGTATTTTTCAGTGGTTTTGTCTACCTTAGCACTAAAAGAAATATTAATTATTTAACTTACCATACTGTTTACTGATTTTTCCTTGGAAAATGGCCAGGTAGTCAGATACTGTAGCAATGGCCAAAGAAGACATGATTAGATTTAACTGTTAAAACTGTCAATTTAGATTTTCTTTAAGGAATAAAGAGCTTCTATGAAGTACTCAAACTTAATTGAAAATGTTAACTGGTATTTCTGACATGGTCTCCTTTAATCCGATATTTTTTATATGTGACAATTAAAGAGAGATCATTTAGTCCTATGTTCTCTTTCACTCAAGATTATCTCAGTCACCTGCAGTTTTCATGGTGCACAGAAATGTTATTAACTTGGAAATAACTATAAGCATGAGCTCAGTTCTAGTATTGAAACAGCTTTTCCTTCTTCATTTAAATACTGCAATTAAAATAATATAGTATTAAACAAAATACCAGTAAAAATAAGCAGTAATTTTTAATAATTTGTCTGTCTAGAAGATACTGCTATTTCACCCTTCCATGTTGAATATGAAATTCAGAGGATTTTTTTCTGAAGAGATCAATACTCATGCTTGTAAAGACAACAGGGGGCAAAATGTAAAATGTAGCTGGAAAATGGGCTTCAGTGTTACCTCCAGTGAGTAACACAGCTTTGGGTTTTGGGTTTGTTTTAAACATGATGGCAGTATCAGAGGAAGTGGCAGGATCTCTCCTGTGTGCCTTTACTAGAGCAGATACTTCTGCAGTGTTTTCAATTGAACTGAAAAAAGGTTTCAGATTAAACTGATGCTTTTTTTTTTTTCCAAATTCAAAGGAGAAGGAAATTGGTTTTCTGCTAGGAAAAATGACGACTATGGTCAATTGATTCCAGTAAGTTTGAAGCAGATGGTCCCTAGTTGCTGATGCGTGGTGATGGCAGCAGTGCAGGTAGAATTTTGCAGCAAATATAGTACCAGAGGAAGAGTGCCAGTGCAAAGGGAAGGTGGCACACGCAATGTCGAAAAGATACAGAAAAGAAGCCAAGGAACAAAATATAGGTTGCCAGGAAGCACTTTAAGGAAAATTGTACAAGGACAGCCACAAGAAGAAGATTACTTGTAGTGAAATATAGGCCTGTGATGGAATAAGACCTCATGAGTTATTTGGGACTCTTGGAAAGAAAGTTTTTCTTAGAAAAATATTTGATGTTCTTGGCTGTCACTTTTTTTACTGGCACACTCCATGATAGCTAGCTACTCATTATCAAATGACTAATTGCTGTGATAGTTGGCATTAATTTAAACCAAAACAAAACACATTACCTCCATACTATTGTACATTTGGAAGGACAAAAGAAGAAATAGATGGAATATAATGAGTTTACTTTTTAAAAATACATATAAAACATGCTAGCTCTCTTATTTTTTTCCAAATCACTAAAATAACTGATGAGGAAGTAAGAAGTGCCTTTGGAGACTTTGTAAAGATGCAGATTCAGGATGAGGTTTGAACTTGCACTTATTCTCAGTGTACCTCTGTCACAAGCCATATACACCTATATGCATCTTTGCTTTCAGGAATGTACACGTTCTCTACATAATAGTTTTTCAGGCCCCGTGCTTATCCTCATCTTTTCCATATATGTGATTGCTTGCCTGTCGACAGGACCCTGATTTTCAGAATTCATTCTTTATCTATTTTAGTTAGATCCTTTTACAGCATCTCAGTTTCAGGACTGAACAGCCACATCACTACAGCCAAAAGTAACTTCTGGAAGCCTTGGGTTTGACTGCCAGAACATGCTTTGTAAGCAATGATTATTTAAACTTGGCAAAGTGATGCTTTTAATGACTGTGGTTTGTTTTTTATGAAAAAACAGTAGTATTAAAGTAATGGATATTACCAAGACTAGCCAAACTTTGATTCAGTCAGTATTGGAGTGCAAACCATTTATTTTTTTTAATGTTTCTCTTCATGTGTACAAATTACAGCAATCAAAACAAATTCTGTGTTGTTTTGAACAAATCTCAGTATATCGATGGTAGGTGCAGTAGGAACTGACTGTACATCACCCTAATTTCTAAACAGGGTGACAACATTCTGGGAAAAAAAAACAAAGTCTGGCAATTCCAGTATTTTCAAACCTGCTGTCAGGGCATGTTTAAGCTGGCTCTCAGCAACGCCAAAGCATATGTAGGCAAGATAACAAACTATTATCAAGCATTTATGAAAGCTCACTTTCTTGTCTTCTAGTTTATGTAGGTGCTGTGGTTATTCATGTCAATAGAATTGTAAAAGAAGCTGTATCTAATAGATCTAAATATATACAAAATTTGACAATTAGAATGATTGATTTCAGAGAAATTGTGCCTTTTGTTAGTTTCATAGACTGCTGGCTTGTATTAAAATACATATTAATCACCAGCCAGTAAGTCTATGTGTATGGTCTAAAAAAACTAGTTTTCCAGTTTCATTTGTCATTTTCTTTATGACATTTTCTTGTAGTATATTATTTACTAGCTATACTATTAGCTTCAAGTTTTGTTCAGGGAATAGTCTACTAAATGTCAGGTTTGGTATATTTTTAGATAACTAAACATGAGATTTGATTTACTTGACTCTCAATTAAAGGTGAAAACAGAATAAAATTAGAATATTAATATTATTTTTTTTTATTTTTCTAACATTAATGTATAATATGAACAGACACTGACAAACTTAATGAAGTCTCTGTTACAGGTACTATTATCATATTATTACCTAAGTTGCTACTGATTATCTTACAAAAATAACACCTGTAAGAAAAGCAAACAAAACACAACTGGAGTAATTTGATTTCCAGAGGTCATCCAAATTCCAAATGCAGTACTTTTACCAACAAGGGAAAGTTTTTCTTTTCATTTATTTTGAAAATGTCTAAGTGTTTTTCTTAAAAATATATTCACTTAGTCTCCTGCTAAAATAACCAGCCCCACACTTCTTTGTGGCCCGATTTTTAATTTTCAAGTCAGTTTCAAATGCAAGGAAGCAATCTATAGGAAGACATCAGTTCTTAACACTTTGTGTTTTTCAGGAGAAAAATGACCTCCAATGAAGCTCCTTGCTGTGAATGCATGATTTCCTTTATTTCCTGACAAAATATAAAATTATATGCTTGTACTGCTTTGCTTCAGTGAAAAAAAGAATTTAGTAAATATAGAGTTTGTAAGTATAGAGTATGTCTCAGAAAGAAGCTAGAAGTGAAAATTAGTGAATTCTCCACTTCCATCTCCTCTGAGGGTCATACAAAGAAAATAATAAAATAGGAGTGGAGGATGGTGCAGACGACTGTCTGCACTGATTTTCAATATATATATTTTTCCCATCTTGAGGTGTCTGAATACCAGCAAAGTGTATTCATATCACAGAATCACAGAATGGCTGAGGTTGGGCAGAACCTCTGGATGCCAGCTAGTCCAACCTGTTTGTTCAAACAGTGCCACCTATGTCAGGTTTATCAGGCGCGTGCCCAGATGGGCTTTTTGAAATATCTCTAAGGATGGAGACTCCACAGCCTCTCTGGGCAATCTGTGCCAGTCCTTGGTCATCTTCACAGTGAAAAAGCCTTTCCTGACGTTTAGAAGGAAACTCCTGTGTTTCAGTTTGGGCGCATTGCCTCTGGTCCTGTCACTGGGAGTGACTGAAAAGAGCCTGGATCTGTTTACTTTGCAGCCTTCCTTCAGGTATTTGTACACACTGATGAGTTGAGACTTCTCCACACCAAAAAGTCGCAGCTCTCTCAGCCTTTCCTAATAAAAAAGATTCTCCAGTCCATCATCAGCTTTGTGGACATTTGTTGGACTCACTCCAGCATGTCCACATGTCTCATTGGATGTGGTGCTCCAGGTGTGTCCTCACCAGTGCTGAGTGGAGGGGAAAAACCACCTCACTTGTCCGGCTGGTGACACCATCCCTAATGTATCCCTGCACGTGGATAACCCTCTTTGCCACAGTGGCACATCACTGCCTCATGTTCAGTTTGGTGCCCAGCAGGACACTCAGGTCTTTTCCATCTGAGTGGCCCCCAGCCTATCCTTGGTGCCTAGGGTTGTTCCTTCTCAGGTGTAGGACTTTGCACTTCCCCTTGTGGAACCTCAAATTCTAGTGTCTGCATTTTTCTTTTTTTGTAAAGAAGGAGTTCACATTCTTGCTTCTTTGAGTTGGTTAATATTCATTTTTTTTCCACATTTTGGAAAATCTAAGGTCACTGCTTTGCATGTGCAGATCAGTCTGTATTTAACTACACTTGAGGAGTCTGAGATAAGGAGTACCTGCCATGCAGTTTGCTATGTGTGTTTAGTTGCACTAATTGACCGCATACTGGGTTAGAGGGTTTTAAACTCCATTTTCTCTTTCCCTCACTTGTGTATTTCTTTTTTACTATTTTAATATTTGAAACATACCTAGAAACCTTTAAAACAAAGGAATTGTGTGTGTAACAAAATATTTTTTTATCATTAGTTCATATTTAAAATATCCATAGAGTAGTCATATTTAAGATGACAGTTGAAAATAGAGGTCTTGATTCAGCAAAGTATTTAGTGCCTAATTTAGTTTTGAGACCTTGATAGTCCAAATGAATTCAATGTCTAAATTGCTTCAGTAACATATACACTGTATTTTTATTATATATTACATGACAGAACTCAGACCTAATACCCTCAGTTATTTGTATTAGACTCATATGTCCCATTTATTTCTAGGTACAATCAACTAGCTACAGAGCTACCCCGCAGTGCATCTCAATTATTTCTATTCATCTAATCAGTAAATTTAATATTTTTGGTGCCATTATCTGAAAAGACTGCTACTTAGCCTTAATTAGAAATTCAGTTACAGGTTTGGGATGCAGAAAGTGAATTATTTAGAAACATTGTTGCAAGAGACTGAAATTTCCAATAATATTTGTTTGGCTTATATATATGTGTGTGTGTGTGTGTGTGTGTCTGTGTTTGGATCATATACAGTATTCAACAACTGCATACTTCCGTCTTATTGCATGTTTTGTGCTTATGTGTTTATATCCAGCTGATTTTTTGAGTATGACACATCAGTTTGCCTAGAAAACACAGTGTGTGTTTTCCACACTAAAATGTTGGAATTATAAATAGCACCTAAATCCTAATATTTATAAATGTATGTAGCAACATACATTTTTCCCTCTAGATGGCAATATATTGCAAGAAATATTGTCAATCTGTTTGCAATGCTTTTAAACATTGAATTTGGCAGTCTCCAAAAGGTATTTAAAGTGAAATTACTCACTCTTTTCACTTGAATTTTTTTAAGCGTTGTTAAGTGTAACATAATATATAAATAAGAAAATCCTATAAAATTGGAAGAAGTAAATGAGTTAAGTAAAAATAATGTTATACTACATTCAGTGCATAAATACTTGCCTATAAGCAATGGTCATGTGGGCTTTTACATCAAGATACCCTGTAAAAGGATTTCCCAAATATTTTCCCAATTTTTTTTCCCAATTTTTGACATAAATTACTGTAGGAATTGTGACTTTTACTTTTTCATATCAAGACTTTGATATTCCATATTGACTCATTAGATTTTCTGGTTAAAATACAAATTAAAATACAGTTTAGGAAAAATAATTTTCCAAAACAGTGACCAATACTAATATGGAAAATTATGTATAGTATATTAGAGGTAGAGATGCTGTTGTCAAAGTCATGATTAAAAAATAAAGGAAGGAATAATCAGTCAGAATAGGTAGTATCTTTTATACACCAGCTGATATGAGCACGGTGTTAAAATAGACATTTTTCCAGGCATCTCAGTCAAAAACTTGTATTTTCCCCTGTTCATACATTTTAAACTTGATTTAATCTTTTTTCTGTTCTAATATACCATAATAAAAAGATAGACTGTATTTTCTTGAAAACATTAAATAGAAACTCCGGGGTTTCATGCACATCTGGAGCTCATATATTTTTATATACCCTTTTAGAAAATACTGTGTGCACCTACTGAAAAATATATGAATTGAGACACTATTTCAACCATATAACACACTTGAGATATCCTTGTTCCTATACATGAGTTTGACTTTTTTCTCTATAAAAGTAAATACTGATACTTTATTGGAAGATTTTAACCTTCATTAGTTTCAGCAGAATCTGACAAATCAGTAAATCAGCCCAGAAGGTTTATTCATAGTATCTTCCCCTGAAACTTCCAGTGTGGATTTCTGAGGAATTACTCAAAAGAAATATATTTTCCTTCTTACTTTTGTTGAATTAAGACATGATCTGGTGATATGATCCTGAGTATGCTGAGGGTAAGCTCTGCAGCTCAACCAGCTGTGAAGCGTGGCCGTAAGAAAAAATGAGAGGGGGCAGTGTAAAGGGGCAGAAATGGTAATTTTATGGCAACATGTCTGCAAATGTTCGTAAGTTAGTCATACACTTCGCCTCAGGAGTGGGTTTAGGGATAGATTTCTCTGCATTGTATATTTGCTCTCTTAAAAAGGAAGTGTTGAACTGGTATTTTTGGCCTTCTAGATCTGATTAGGAGAAATGTGGGGGTACCTGATGCTAATAAATATGGAAGGGGAAGGCACAGATCAAGACATCTGGGCTTTGGTGAACGCTGATAGTGGAAAAGCTGTGGACATTTCCTTTGAGATGGCAAAAAGATGAGGATGAGCTCACTGTTGACTACAGATTTTAAGATGACTCAAGCAAGGAAGACAGTAGAAAAAAATGCTACCTGATTTCGCTGTAGCAAACAGATAAAAGCTGCAGATATGTGAGAGTTAAGAGTGCAGTAGAGGAGTTTGCTAGCAGGTTTCTTTGAGATAAAAACTTGAAGGTTAACAGACTAGTGGAGGGGCTGAGCTGTAAAGCATAAATAGCCTAGGAAGGTCTGTAGATCTTTCTGTGGACAAAATACTTATGTAGCAAAGAAATTAGTGCAGGAAGAATGGAAAAAGACAGAACTCCAGGATGCCTCTTAGCTACTTGGAAAGCAAAATTCCCAGTTTGAATGGTGGCAGCTTCAGAAATTGTTATATAATCACACTACTGTAGTGTACTCAGACTTCTGGAGCCTGCTTGTAGTGTCCAGCCACAAAGTACTCAAGACAAGTCCAGGCAACACTGGAGCTGAGCTATGTGGTGAAATCCTGGATATGTTATGGAAAGAGACAGGGTGTGACATTGTTGCAGCGCTGCATCTTCTGCAGAAGGTGGTGTTTGGTCAGCAGTCCGAATATGCTTCATCCAATCCTTCATTATTAAACTCCTTAAATGTTTACTGTAATGCATTAGGAATACCATATTTGCCTTTAGGAGACAGTCAACCAGCTCTTGTTTTTGCTGGCAGGAAGCAAACATCACAGTACTCCTTAGTAAAACCTTGCCCTTGACACTGAGGAAAGGATGCACATTTAAGGTAGAGAACTTTGGTGATCTCCAGCTGCTTGGTGAGCCCTGTAGGATAATTTACCAGTCTCAGGCTTCTCCTATCAGTACTGAGACCTTGTCATCTTTGTGTCTGGAATTAGTGAGATGTGTAACAAAAGCATCAAACTGTCTTTACCACCATCATCTTTGCCATTTATATTGCTTCTTTCAGGGAATTATGTTAAAAAGAGTTAATTGAGAAGTATAAAAATATGTATTATTTAGAATGTAACTGTAGACCTGAGGTGGCTGCATAGCAATAATGGTTGGAATCTGGCTAAACTAGATTTCTAAGACATAGTCATCCATTTTTGAAACTGTCACCTCAGACTTCTTTGATCCTTTACTGTGCAAAAACAGGCAGATCCAAAAAGTAATTAATTTCATCCTAAATTAAGCATTTAGGACAGGTTTGGCCAGAAAACATCCCTTTCTCTCTATTGACTAGTTTTAGACACTAAATTTAGGTAAAGTGAATCTCACTCAATATCTGCCCTGAACAGCCCTAGCATGACTTGGTATGTGATCTCAAAAAAAAAAAAAAAAAAAGCTCTAAGATCTCTTCATATGAGGACTTTTTTAATTGCTGTAATGAAGCTGCAACAGACTTAAAGAAGTTTCAGTTGAGGAAGATCCAGCTTGCAGTGTTGTTATGTCTGCCACATTAAATGAAGTCACCTTATTTTACTTAGAATGGTACTGGTACATGATATATGTTTGCTAACCTATTGTAAACTGGGGTTTGCACTAAGATAACTAAATTTGTTAGATACTTCCATATGCAAATTTCTGTAATGTGAAAATAATACTGTACTGTCTTGAATCTTTAAAACTTGTTTCCACCTGTGCTAACTTTGAATGTAAAATGCTGTAAAACAGCAGTATCTACTCATTTAGTACTTGTTTATAAAGAGGGGTAGTAAATAAGATAAAGGGCAAGGAAGATAACAGTGATATTACTTTGCTGCTGTGTGTCAGAAAAAATTGAATTGGTTAATGAAGAATTGATTCTTTACTCCATATCCAGAGGAGAAATTCCTTCTATAAATTATTCCTTAAGAAATCTGATTGTTTCTGTTAGTGCTAGACTAGTTATCATACAGTTATACACTGAGAAACATATTTTTCCCCTTCAGAAAATCCTTTGTGATTTCATTCTGTACATCGCCTTTGAAGAACTGATTCTTCTTGTGTCGCCTCTGACATAACAGGGAATGTATCATTCTTGAAATACACAGTGTCTTATCTACATTTTAAAGATCTTAAGTAGTATCTATACTTGTTTAGGGATTTTTTCCACTTTCTAGAAAGTATAGAACATTTTCAATTCATTTAAGAATAACATAGGATGGATGCTGGAGCGTTATGCACAATACCAGCATATGGATAAAATCACAGGAATTAGCAAAATTCCACATAACTTTTGAGGGGCAGATGCTTTGAAAGGTGGCTGCTGTTAGGATTGTGACCTGTATTATGGATTTAATCCATGGATTCATACTAATCCTAAAAATCCTAGACAGCTTTCTGCAATATCACCTCAGAAAGGGTCCTTCTTTCTACAATTCCCATACAGGTTCCCTTGACCCAGTCACTGAACCTGTAAGGGGACTGCCTTGCCTTTGACTTTTGCCAAGAGCCTCTATGAAATCTCAGGTCTAGGGCAACAATGCTCATAGCTGAGTCAGAGGTTTGCATACAGTTATCCCTACCCAGAAAAATAGATAGGGTACAGGATGGCCCAAATCATGCTATGTGTACCCTGGATGCTTAAATCAAAGTTTGCTTTGTGCAAGTATTAAAATGAATTGTAAATGTTTTACTCTAACATATTTCATGAGACAATGATGCCTTGCTCCTCAAGAAGTGGTGTCTGCCCTCCCCAGTCTGTACCACAATTTCCACCACTTTACTTTCAGTGGCCTGAGTGTTTGCAACACCATTGCCAAATCAGGGAGCTATACTGTCAGAGACCTCACACTACACAGAATGAGCTTGTGCTGGCCCTAGAGCTGTCTCAATGCCTGAATCTTTGTGTACTCACAAGGAAGACAGCTGGAGTAAGAGAAGGATGACCTTCTCATCAGCAAAGTCAATTTAGTTTAGATTCAGCTGTGTCCTTAGTCTGTACCAGCATAGTTCAAAGTTTCACACAGCCAGGGTGTTCGTCTAATCATATTACTAAAACTCCCCATGGAAAAAAAAAAAAAAAAAAAGATATTAAAACTTTCAGAATAATGTCCTTTGCACATTTAAAAGGAAGATAAATCAGTCAAACATTCTGACAGTATATTCTAATTTTAAAGAAAAAAATTAAACCCATTGGGTCAGACAGCAACCTCTTCCTCTGTTTTGCTATTTGGCCTTCCATCTCTCTACTGATGTTGGTTAATAATCAACTCTTACTTTTCTAGGGTAATTATATATGACAGATCATTAGGAT
>WEKY01058273.1:1516-24391 GCA_013390045.1 Picathartes gymnocephalus
GGTCTTGAACATGATCTTCTCATACTCTGGACATTTCTTTGTTCTCCCAGTCACTTTGCGTTTTGTGACTTGGGTGGTGTGTCTGGAGCACTTGCCACTGAAGACTGATGCAAAAAAGTTGTTGAGTACTTCAACCTTCTCCATATTCTGGGTAACCAGGTCTGCCATGTCCTTCCATAGAGGGCCCAAATTTTCCCCACTCTTTCTTGGACTGCTGACATACCTGTAGAAGCTTTTCTTGTAATCCTTGACATCCCTGGCCAGATTTCTGTCAAGGTTGTAGCTTTCCTAACCTGATCATTTGCTGCTCAGAAAATTTCTCTGTATTCGTTCCAGGCTACCTGTCCTTGCTTCCATTCCATATAATTTTGTATTTCAGTTTGTGTGGGAGCTCCTTGTTCATCCATGCAGGCCTCTGACTTCCTCTTTGTTGGAATGCATCACTCCTGAGCTTGGAGGAGGTGATCCTTGAATATAAACTGATTTCCTTGGGCCATCTTGTCTCCAGGGCTTTATCCCATAGTACTCTACCAAGCAGATACCTGAAGAAGCCAAGGTTTTCTTCCTGAAGTCCAGGGGTGAGCTTGCTGCACGTTCTCCTCACTGCCCTAAGGATCTGAAACTCTACCAATTCACAGTCAGTGCAGCCAAGGCTTCATGTTCCTTCACAACCTGGAGCTTCACATTGCCCACCAGCCCCTCCTTCTTGGTCAAGTGCAGTACCTCTCCTTGCTGGTTCCTCTAACCCTTGGAGAAAGAAGTTACCACCAATGCATTCCAGGAACCTCCTGAATTGCTTATGCCCTGCTGTGTTGTCCTTCCAACAGGTATCTGGTGGTGGAAGTCCTCCATGACAACCAGGACCTATGAATGTAAGGCTGCTCTCATTTGTCTCTAGAGGGCCTTGGTCTTCCTGGTTACGTGGTCTGTAGCAGACACTGGTGATAATGTCACCTGCCCTTGCCCTTCTGTTAATTCTGGTGATCCATAGGCTCTTGGTCTGCTCCTCAATCATCCTCAAGAAGAGCTCCATGGACTCCAGCTGGTCCTTGACAAGGAGGGCAACACCCCCTCCTTGACACCTCTACCTGTCCGTCCCAAACACCTTGTATCCTTTCATTTCAACACGCCAGTCATGGAAGACATCCATCCCACCATGTCTGCATGCCATGCAAGTAAGGTCACATCCCTATAGGCATGTGCACATCTCTAACTCCCCTGTTTATTCCCCATGCTGCTGGTACTTGCATAGAGACATTTGAGTTGGAGCCCCAGTGAAGCTGCTCGACTGTCTGGAGTGGCTGGAATTGCTTTGTGCTGCTCTCCAGGTGTTCTGCTGACCTGCAGTCCTTCTCCAGGCTCTGGGCATCTCTTGCTGGCACTGGCATAAAACTGGTAGGAGTGGGATGCAGTGAGGTTCCCTTTCCCCCGGCAACTTCCATTGTTCCAACTTCCATAGTCCAACTGACCAATTAGAGCAAAATCTAACAATTCATTTCACTGAAAACAGCCAAAAAGTGTGCCTGAAGAGTGCAGGCTACTTGCTTATGTAAACAAGCTAGTTTATACTCTACAGAGTTAGTTTTGTTGTTTTTTTTTTAAAGGAAGAACTATTTTCTTTGTGGACACACTATGAATATGTAGATATTGTGCTGCCTTTTTAAGGTGTATACTTTTTAGCTTGGCATAATACAGGACGTAAGATTTTGAAATCCTTTCGTATTGACCTAATCTTGTTCTCATTTAAGATAATTCTAGTGACCATAAAAGAAGGGATTTCTGTCAGGCCTGAGTGCTACTGCAAATCCTATCCACTATTTTTAGTTGTACTTGTACGTTTTGTGTTGGTTTATGAATACAAAATCTCATATAAAAAACTTAATGGAAAAATTCATGACTTATGCGTTAGACATTTCATTAATGCCAACAGTGAGTGACAAGAAACTGCATCTTCAAACACTTTCAGTACTGAGTGCCACCTATCCCTTTCAGTGGAAATTGCCTATACTGAATGAGGATTAATAAGTTGATAGGGTTTTGAGAGACAAACAGGAAAGATGCTTGATGCTTGGTTGTCACAAATATAGGCTTATTCTGATCATTGTTTTTATAACCAGTAATTTCTGCAGATACAATTATTTAGTTTAATTTAATTTAATTTAATTTTTTGTTTAAATGTTACAATGTTTTTTAATTAAACACTTTATGGTGTAATTTAAATGAGTAAGTAAATTTCAAGTAAAGATACAGAGCTTTTAAATCTCTTAATCAGACATAGGCCACCATATTTCCTTCATGAATTCTTGTGCTGTATCCTCTGATCTGTATTTAGAATGAGTCCATTAAAAAGTATATTATACAATTTGAATTGGAAAACTCTTCAACTGCATAAAAATATAGCTGCTGTGCCTATTAGAGGTTGTCTGGATTTATCTCTCTAATTTAAATTTCATCTGCTGTCCACTGGTCTGTCAGTCAGATTTATTCCCTTCTCTCAGTGAAAGTACTTGAACAATATGAATGACAGGTAACTTGGTCTTTCATAAAAAAGAACATTTAGATTATTACAGAAACTTGGGCATGGAGGAACTCTAGACCAAATTTCTTTAGCATTTTGTACATTTTGAAATATTTCACAACCATGAACACCAGAGAGCCTGAATGTCTTGAGAGTTCAAGTGTGCAGGGAATCCTAAGAATTACAATGAGTGCAGGGAGAGAGTAAAAATGGTGAGCTGCCTGTCTGTGGTTCTCCTACATTTGCACTTTTCCTGAAAATTGTAAGCAGGATTCTTAATGAAAAAGGCCCTTTTATAATTAATTCCATCTTAGTGCTTTTCTTGTGCTTTTTGATAGTGAATACCTACTTTGTTTCAGCTTTGTTTTCCCATTTATGTCATACTTTGGATAATCTAATAAAACACTAAGAGTATCCACTGTACTAAATTAATTCACACAGCCAATATTGCTATTGCTGACAGGTCTGACATAAGGAAGGATGGGCCTGGGAGGTGGCCACTTCATGTCATACTAATGTGGATAGCATTGAGAAGTTTAAATTGCAGCATTTGTGTAGAAAACCAGAAGCATGTAGCTTCCAGAAAAGTTAGTCTCTTTTAAGCTGTAGCACTCACTTTTAAATTATTCCTGTTTTTGTTTAATTCTCTGTTTGTGTGCTACTTTCTCTTAGTGCTTCTTCTTATCCCCTTTTCCCAAGAGGTAGTTAGAGTTCTTGTCACCTTTCTTAGACATGTTTCATACACAGCAGACTGATTTATTTCAGTGTTTATACAATTTTCCAAAGGTGAAGATACTTGGCTTTGGCTTAAATCTGTGTTGTAGAAGTGACCCTGCCAAAGACTGCTGTGGAGCAACTGCAAGCAGAGTTCCGTGTGTGTGTGTGTGTGTGTGTGTGTGTATGTGTGTGTGTGTGTGTGTGTGTGTGTGTGTGTGTGTGTGTGTGTGTGTGTGTGTGTGTGTGTGCAAGGGCAGCTGTCAAGGAAAGAAAGGGAAAGCTGCAGGAATGGGAAGAGAAGGAAGAGGGAGCTTTTAGATTTGCTATAGATGAGAAATCCATACCTATTCAAATTTTTCTTTAGTTTTCTTTATTTATTTATATGTTTATTCCTAATTGAAAATGGAATAAATGACAATACACTGTCAACTGTAATTTGGGTGGAATAATACATAAATCATTCTGATTATCAATATCAACTTGAAAGTCGAGATAAAAAGAGTGAAAAGCTAGGACGTTTCAAAATAATAGGTAACATTTTTATTAGATAGAAATCAAAATTAAAAAAAAAAAAAAAGTGCAAAATCCAGGTCATTTGTGGTGTGATAACAAGGAAAGCTGAGGTAAGAAAAGGGAAACCAAGCATAGTGGGCTCTGCATTAAATTCATGCTTTCCCCCAGTAGAAATGGTTATTAATCTTTCTGTCTTGGAAACATAAACGTTCTTCACATTTCACCAATCCACCAACTCTGCTTTATGACCCAGATATTTGCCCTATTAATTTATCATGTATGTAATGGTGCTGCAAGCAGCACACGTATTACTTGCTAAGGTCAATGACATTGCTAATTTATTCTTACTTTAGGAACCCATCAATGACCAGCTTAATTTAGTGCAGGTTGGTTTCTCCTACTGAAATATACTAATTTGCAGTATGGAATTTTAGCATTGTTCCCAGCACCCATCAAATTTACAATTAAAAATCAGTTACAATTTAAGTGGCATTGATTTAAGCACTTTATTTTAGCTGTCCCATTTGAAAATATTACCCATGTCTAATTTTAATTTTAAAATTTTCAATGGTTTAACTAACATATTAAACACTAAAATTAATTTTTTTAAATGATGGTAAATCATTACATCTATAAACTTTACTAGCATTTATAATAATCTTCAGTGATATTTACTTGACAATAAGGTTTCAAATATAAGCTAAAAATATCCACTTGTGTATAGTCTTTGCTGCCTTTTGGGTCACCTATTCACTGTGATTTATTTCCATGAAACTTTCTAGTATTTTTAAGTCATAAAAGGAAACAATGTGTCCTTTCAATGTTGCAATGACTTCATATTCATGCAGGTAGTGTTTATATTTCTGATTGCCAATGTATACTGTATCCGCACTAAAGTGACCATCTTGTATATTTCAGAAGGTTGTTACTGTTGCTGCAACTTATTTCACCTCCATTATGGAAATTTATTAATGCCATTAAGAGAACATTGGTCCGGATTCAGTTAATCTTCGGCCTGGATAAAATGCTGCAACTTCACACATAGTGGTATCCTGGACACAGCTGCAGAGCTGATATAGGTTAATGTAATGCTTGTGTGCAAGACCCTTGGTATTGACCTGAGAGACACCAAATTCTGCTTTTAGTAACACCCGTATAAATCAGGAGTAGGTCCATTGATTTCAATTACTCAGTATTTACAGTGAAATGAAACTGAGAACATAATTTAGCCTATACATCTAAATTTAACCTTGACACAAACATGCACAGTCCCTACTTAGATGAATAAAGCCGTTAGAGAATTCCAGAACTGTATTGTGAGTGGAAAACAATGAAATCCCAAATAGGTAAAAGTTACAAAAAGTAGCTGAACAGCCATTAAAATTTAGTGAAATCACAATTTTATCTTTCCTTCTGCCCACAAAGATATAATCTCCTTTTAACTTCCATAATTTCTTCCCAGACGTAGCTGTATTTAGAGTTACCCTTTTGGGTGACTGTGGTACAGTCTGGATTACTCTTAATTTTGTCTTCATGAAGAACTATTCTCAATTATGTACTTTTTTGTCCAGTTTCTGCTACTTAACTCCATGAAAACAAAAGAGGTGGCCCTCTAGTCTCTTAGGAGACATTGAAAATTCATCTAAACCAGAAAGCAGTTATTCTTAACATGGAGTTTTAGTATTTATAGCGAGTAGTGGTTAATCTAAGCCTTAAAATATATGTATAGAAAAACTGAGATTAGGAAGATATTAAAATGCAGCTTCAGGTTTATACATGATGTGTAGGAAACACAACTAATGCTGTCTTCCACCCAGTATTGGAGACTAAAAATAAATATTTATGAGGTTTTTATATCTAATAAGGCTATAATTACTAGTCCTATAAAATATTAAGTTTTTTCTAGGAAAAGAATACACATTCTTGCTTATGCTTGCAAAGAACCATGTAGATCAGAGTGCTCTATAAATTATGATATTGGATGTTCCTTGTGCCTTAACTTTGACTGTTTCAGCTGGCTAAAACTGAAAGTTTATTTTAAAATCTACAGTATTCTCCATAGAGAATTATTTTTATATATTTTTCTTTCAAAATGTATTTTATTCTCTGTTCATAAATAAAAAATCCCCTTGATATGGATATAATGATGTTTTCTAACATTACATATATGTGGTTAATATTTTCCCATTTTCTGTAGCTGTCATTAAACTGTATTCCCTCTCCAGAATATAACAAAAGATGATAGCATGAAGTACCTATCTGGGTCATCACAATTAAATTGTATAGAAATAGATAAAAGAAAACTTTAAAGAAAATTGGTTCCTTTCCTCTGCAGAGACTTGTTCCTCCAGGGTTTCCTAAGGATGGGCATCTTTAATCTTTAAAACCAGACACTGTGCTGAAAGTATGTTCCAGAATAAAAATATTTTTGTACAGTAAATACATTTTGCAAAACAGAGTATTGTAGCTGTCATATTCATCATGAAAATCTCAGCATAGAAAACTATTTCTCTGACTTTGAGCCTACACTTACATTCACACACATCCTTCTGATTGGGAGATACAAACTTGTGCTGCCCAAGCTGGGTCAGGTTTTGGGGTTTTTTTGCCTCTCCCGCATGCACATGGGAATAAACTCTTGACTAATTTATTTTTTCATAACAACTAGTGTATTTTTTTCTATAATAATGCTCTTTAAAGTAAAAAAACCCCAAACTGTAAGTTTTTAAAGACAGAAAGGTGATAGAAAATACAAATGTACATGTAGTAATAGCATCAATAGTGCTCTCTCTGTATCAGCAGATGCCTCGCTCTCAATTCAAAGGTCAGAAAGTTTTATGTAGACATGAGAAGCAAATGGTACAAAACTGACATTTAATTCTTAGTTTAAGGATGAATGACCTGTTCTTTTATTCACACATCATGATATCAAAAATCACTGAGCTCTGTCTCTGATTTTTATGCGGTACTGATAAGCATTTGCACTGGTACTAATATTGCTGTCCCTTTTACAAGGCCACAGAAGGGCTTCCTCTTTCAGAGCCAGATACTTAATCTTGAAGAATATATATATATATTCTGTATATCCTGATGTTGTGAATTTGACCATATAAAACCATGTCAAATTAAGATTAATTAAATTTGTACATTTATATCTACTCAGTCCCTTAAAAGTTTAAAATAATGCTTTCTGCCTACCTCAGATTTTACCATCTCTGCCTGTGGTGGGCAAGTTGAACAGAATTCCTAAAATTTTACAAGGCTTCTTGAATAAGGAGGGGCTGAAAAATCAGAACAGAGGATGCTAGATTGCTTTCTCATATGAATAATCTTACTAGTAGGATGCTGTTTTCAGGACTGAATGAAGATTTATAGGTGATCTGTAGGTAACAGCTAATCTGTACCACACACATATATGTACTAGCTTCATAATAATTTACTTTGTAAATTTAACTAGCTAAACTTGAGGCGGAAATATGGCACTATCTTATAATGCATTGTTTTCATCCTCTGTGAAGTAATGCAATATCAGAAATATAATGCCATCAATCCCTCCCAATGCAAATTTCCAAGGAAATTAATTCCAGGTGTGCTCACTCCTCAAAAATAGCTGATTTTTGATGGGAAATGAAAATGAGCATATTAGAACTGACTAGATTTTTCACCCACCATCAAACTTGGAAAGTAACAAAACCCTGTGAGGAAAATAGAAACAATACTGAGGGAATGTATGGTTATGGTGGAAAAGTTTTCAGAGCTTCGCAGCAAGGTTATAAGCTACGGAGCATTTTCATTATTCACCCACAAGGCCAATGATTAGGGATAAGTAGCCTTCACACTACTGCTCAGCCTGAAGATAACGTTGCAAAGAATCTTCTTATGAGTATCTACTATATATGAGGGAAAAGTCTATTGCACACACAGCCTTGAAGCACTCTACAGAGCAAGCACTTAATTACTAGAGAGTCAAAACAGATGGATGTGAATGGAGAAGGAATACATTGTTCAAAAAGCTGCACTGCAAGATATTTTTGCTTCTCTTTCATAACTATAGAATTTGTTTTTCATCTATAGCAATTTCTGCCTCAGTGTGATAACCACTCAGAACAACACTCCTCTGCTTAGGTATTTCCCTCACTGATTTTAATGCCCACCCTCATCAAGCACTTACTGTCATCACATGGAAGAATGAACTGCTTTATAAACTATGGAAAATAGTGTGTCTCTAATGTACGTAGTCAGGGCCTGTGGGATACAGATGTTCCGCTGCTTAAACTACAGTGTCCTAACAGCATATGTTGGGTATAGGCAAGGCAAATAATCCTAACTAGAGAAAGACTTAAAAAATTGTTATATACTTACTACCACCAGCTTTGATTTGAAATCACTTGAATCTTTAAAAAGCAAAATTAGGAAATAAAAATACAATATTATGCCATCATTTATTAAGGAAGTAGAGGGGAAAATATCTATGTAGTTCATATATCCATGAGCCCTCTTTAAGTTTTTAGCATTTCTTCCTTGACCTGGTCTCCATTAAATCTTTTTTTGTATTTCTTCTTGATTAGTTTCACTGAAACAGATGTTTTCAATGCAAAGCAATGCTCTCATCCAAAACAATTTGGAATATTAGAGAGAGTAAACCAGAATAAATATCGCAAAATAGGAGCAAATTAGCACTTTTAAATAGTTTCAGTTTATCAGGGGTATAATTTAAAGAAATCTTATCAATTCAGCAGTAGCAAGGAACAGAATTGTCTATTGTGGTGGTTTGAATCTGGCTGGATGCCAGGTGCCCACCAAAACCACTCCATCACTCCTCTTGCAACTGAACAGAGATGAAAAAATACAATGGAAGGCTGGTGGGTTGAGATAAGGACAGGAGAGGTCACTCACTGATTACCATCATGGGCAAAACAGACTTGAATTAGGGAAATTAATTGAATTTATTAACAAGTAAAACCAGAGCAGGATAATGAGATGTAAACCAAATCTCAAAACCACCTTCCTTCCAACCCTCCCTATTTCCCACCTCTACCTCCTCCCCCTCAGCAGCACGGACAGACAAGGGATGGGAGTTCCAGTCAGTTCATCACAGGTTGTTTCTCCTGCTGCTTCCTCCTCAGGGAGAGTCCTTCCCCTGCTCCAGCCTGAGGTCCCTACCACGGGAGACAGGTCATGAACTTGTCAAAAGGGAGTCCTCCCCATGGGATGCAGTTCTTCATTAACTGTTCCATGGGATGCAGTCCTTCAGGGGCAGGCTGCTTCAACATCAGTTCCCCGCAGGGTCATTAATTCCTACCAGCAATCCTACTCCTGCGTGGGCTCTTCTCTTCACGATTCTTCAGATCCCTGCCAGGAACCTGCTCCAGCAAGGGCTTCCCACGGGGTCACAGCCCTTTTTTTGGTGCATCGACCTGCTCCAGCGTAGGCTCCTGCAGGAGCTGCGGGTGAATCTCTGCTGCCCTGTGCCCTCCAGGGGATGCAGGGGCACAGGGATCTCACCACAGGCTGCAGGGGAATCTCGACTCCGGTGCCTGAATCACCTCCTCCCCCTCCTTCCTCACTGACCCTGTCTTTCTCATATATATCACTCTTTGTCTGCAATTATTTCTGTGCAATAACTATTTTTTTCCCTTCTTAGATATTCTGGTACAGAGACATTATGACCATCTGTGATGGCTCAGCCTTGGCCGGTGCCGGGCTGTTCTTGGATCCGGCTGGGCATTGGCTCTGTCAGACACAGGGGGAGTTTCCAGCAGCTTCCCACTACAATCAGCCCTGTAGCCCCCCCCAACCTCCACCAAAACCCTGCCGTGCAAACCCAATACACTCACTAAGGAAAGGGATTACGGTGATCCATGAAAAGAACTGAAAGTATTTGTTTACATATAGAGTAAGTTATTACTATTACACATAATATATTTTGTTCCTGTGCTTTCTTGAAGAATTGTGTTTTGGTTTGCTTTTATTTTCCCAACCTACATGGGTACTTTCTGTTGAGGTATTTTTAAAATTTGCTTTTCATAACATTAAAAGCAGTGAGTTCATGTACATGACATCTTTACTGAATGCCTGTCTTATGTTTAAATTGGGTGTCCTCCTCTCCCCTCTAAAAACTATTGGGAAATAAAATCCTTGAGAAATATTAAGCATAAAGAAACATGTCTTAAGATCATAAATTTCCAAGGAATTTGACGGCACAATATGCCAAGGAAGTTTTACTGCATGTTGCCTTGTTTCATGCTCTTCTCCAAGAATTCAATTTACTGACCAATGTATCATGCATATAGGCCAGTGTAAGTTTTACTGTGCTTCATTTTTTAGGGATGTATAGCAATGTGAGGAAAATTACAGTTTTTAACAAGTGTATGCTTTCCAAATGCAAAAAACATATGTGTAATATTACTCATGCCTCAGGTTATATTCATGGTGGTAAGAAAACTTGTATTATTTTCCCGTGATAAAAAAAGCTGAGATAAGAACATAAATTGCCACTTCCTAAGAAAATACTTGTTGTCAAAACATAAATTATTATAAAGGAATCCGTGCAGGACCCATTAAAGGAATTGACTTTTTTGCCCAATTTACACCTGAGAGGATGAATATATTTATGGGAACTTGTTATGCAAAATGTTTGCTTTTGAACCATGTGTTGTTATTAAATCACTAGTAGCAGAGGATTCATAAACCTAGGAAGGGTAGTTGGTAGCCATTTTTTCTTCTGTACTGAAGCCCGTGAGAGTCTAATATTACTGCTTTTAGTCTTTCTTATGTTATTTCCCCCAGTTTTTCAGGAAAGATTTACAAGCACCCTCATAAAATAAAACTCTGTGTTTTCTTATGTTATTCTGTGAGAAGGTGTTAATGTAAGTGAACTGATTTTTCTTTTGTGTTCTTTGGTACTGTGACCTGCCAGAGCTAATGAACGCGTAGTTTCATTCAACAGCTCTGCGTGTGCTGGAGATTTTCTACCTCCTCCTGGTCTTGTTTTGCATTTTGATGCCTATGGAAATACTACATACATAGAGTTATGTTCTTTATTCTATTCACAATATTCCAGTTTCTTACTACGCTGTCCTCTTCACAATTTTGGCATGTTATATAGGAAGAAAATAACAAGTACCACTGCTGCTACCATTTCATCTGCAAATATGCTGAGGGTATAATCTACACAATAATCCAGATAATTAATGAAGATGTTAAAGAGAATTGGACTCAGAATTGACCCCTGAGGTGCAGCACCAGTTACTGTACTCTAAGCACAGTTCATGCCACTGATCACCACCCTCTGGGTCCAGCCATCCAATTCACCTCACTCTGCTCATCTTACCCATACTTCATCAACTTCTCTGTGAGGACTGGGAAAGATCACTCCCAGGAAAAGAAGTATTTCAGGACTACCTTAAAATGGGAAAATTGTCCTGCAGAAAATGCAGTCACTATATTGTAATTATTTTCATATTGCATAAAGTAGAAAATAAAGAGTAATGACTATTCTCACCCATCAACTAAAAAAATGGAAAAACATTAGAAAATTTCCTTTATCTCTACTGGAGGTCTGTTTAAGAACTATAATGGAAACTTTCTAGATTCCAGTAATTTCCAGACAGGTTTTTTTACTGAGTTCTTTTTGAAAATTGTTGCTAAGTGTAGTCAAATTATCCAAATTCCACAGTCTTTCAGGAAAGCATTAAAAATAAAAAATTGCTATTCAATGTATCAAAATCATCAAAAACTCTAAATTAATTTTAAATTTTAGAATTTAAATTTCTATTTTGCTAAACAAAAATTTAAATCTAAATCTATTATCTAAATAATAATGTATTTGTTTAAGAACCATAACATAGTCAGCAAATGGCATCTTGGTTTTTTGAGGGAAATATTTTTTAGATGGCTTGTTCTTTCTTTATACATTTTTATTTCTTCCTAATGATTCTGGAATTTGTCAAGAAGTAGATAATAAATTATAAAAGAATTTTAAAGTTTAACAGAAAGATAGTAAACATCTAGTAGTAAATATTAGCATCTTAAACCAAGTTGTGTGTGAGTATCTTTTTTCACTCTATCACAATCCAGAAGTAAGAGCATGTTCTGTATTTTTTGGACTCCCTTTGCTAGTTTTATACCAAGAAGCTAAACACGACAGATGCAAAACAGAGAAAAGATATCCAAGTCTGTATGAATGCTGTTAAAAATACCCAGACATCTTTAATTTATGGAATCCCAAGCAGATGGTAAAATATGTTTACTGAACTCTTGTCTCTTTTTCTCTAAAGAACCAGAAGCTTTAAATATCACAGCATGTTTCAGATTCTGGCAGTGAGGACGTGAGTTTTCTCTGGTTTCTTTTTTTTTTTTTTAAGTTTCAATAAGATGATCTTAAATTTGGAACATTGTTAAGATTTTTAATGGCTACAAATCTGACTCAAATTATTTCTTTGAGGTCTCTATGTGAAAAATTTACTTTAAAAAAGGATATAAAGGAAAAAATGTTGTCTTACTATTTTCAGTGTCTGTCCTACAATTTGATTTAGGAATTATAATTTAACACTGTCAAAATGAGGCTGCTTTGAAGGCCAAAGTTACAATTAAGTTATATAGCTTTATTCTTGCATAACAGGATTAGAATAAGATGATTTCATTATATTTGCACATAAGGGTGTGGTGTTTGTCTGAAGCATATCTTCCAGATAGACATTCATCCCTGCACTGAGACAACAGAAGACTGGAGTCCTGCAGTCACTGATGGTTTGTTTCAGTCACTTATGGAGGATCATTAGAACATTCCTTTCTTTTTATTTCTTTCAGTTCAGTTCAGTCAAGATGGTCTACATTTCCTTCATTTTTATTGCTATTATTTCTTTTCTTGTGTAGATTCTTGATCATAATTCACATTCAGAAATTGAATAACAGTCATTTAAGTGATTAAAGGAAGAGTAGTAGGAGACAATCAGAATTATTGTTACCTCATATCTGTAAGTGATATTAGATGCCAAATATTGGATGCCTTTTGTACACCCATGTGGCTCCATGTTCAGGTTGTTGTTTTAGAAATGTTTGCTAATATTCCTGTTTGAGGACTATACAATATTAGTGTTCTATATACCTAGATAATTATTAATAATTATACTGTGCTTTTGTGTCCTCCCAGGTAGCCATGTACTTGTTTTGAATTATTCTGAGAACTTATTTGACGTTCAGAAGTTCCAAATCATTCCAATGTTTTTTATTTCCACAGTCTTCAAGATAATGGAGAACACATTGTTGAACTTCCATATGAGGTTGTTGGTTTTTGCAGTGATTAAATGCAATATGTGTGAAAGGCTGTGTGTACAACCTGTGTGAATCTATCTGAAAAGATAAAATTACAGCCTAGATCTTCTGAATATTTCTTCACAAGGGTGACTGTGAGAGCTTCCTTAGAAGCCTGTCTAAGCCAGAACAGGAGAGACCAAGCTCTATGGCTGGGCAATGTGCAGGAAGGAAACAGCAGGCAGTTTCTCAGGTGACCATTCTTTAGGATTATTTCTCTGAATAAATTCCTGATGCTCAGTTTCCAGATGAAAGAAGGAAAATGGATTTTTGCATGCTACATTTTTACGAGATTTTTAACGGATTCTGAAGGAATAGGCAACCTACATGTGAAGCAGAAGCAGAGTACTGCAGTCATTACCTATGTTTCCAAGACTCAAAATGAAACTTCTGTCCTTAGCTCACATTTAAAAAATGTTATGGGTATTACTGAATTTAGATTTTTTCTTCCATCTCTGAAGATAGATAGTATCATGAGAAACAATAACAGGAGAAAGTATTCTCATGCAAACAACTCTGTATTCTGAGTGTGCTGAATGAGAACTATCGTAGCAATTCAGGGATGACTAAGCCTCGAAGTTTGAGTAAGGAATGTGTGTGCAAGTGTACATATGCCATTGTATGTATTGAAAAATATAGAGAACTGTATGAAAACGGAATTTGATCTACCTCAAACTGCAGGTTTTCCATTCAACAAGTATAATCTTAATAAAGAGGAAGAGTATGCTTAAATATGTAGCACCGTACAATTTAATTTGACAGCAGAGAAGAAAACTGTGTAGTTTGGGGAATCAGATTACAATAATACATAGAAATGAATATATGCACTTTTAGGATGGAGACATATATTTCAATATATGCTTTAATATATACATTATACATTATTATGATCTGTTTAAAGATTTCATTTTTTTCTAACACCTTCCTAAAATTTGCTTTTCTTTGATTCCAAAATTTTTAATAATAATTTATTTAATAATCATTATATTGATTCTTTAGAAGGTTTTCTGACCTTCTAATTGCCTACAGTAACATCAGATATGTATAAACATAGGGTTATAAATAACATTTGACATTATTGACAAGTGTAATTTAATTTATTCCTTTGAACAATGACCTTTGAAATGCTGACATTCTAAGTTTTTGAAACATGAATGCTGCTCTGTGAAAACATCTACATAATGGTTTTGGAAAAAGTGAAGGTGTGAAGAATGTACATTTAAAAGGAAATTTGGAAAGGGTTTTCCTGAAAAATCAGGTTGTGACTGTAGTATTAATTGTCCTCTTGAATGCTCCATTAAGCATAAGGGTGAGAATTCACATCTTTTATTTGCATAAAGCACTTTTAATACCCTTTTGTGATTGCTAGTTATAAGCATGTGAACTGCACACACAATTAAATATTTTTTTAATTTAGCTGTTCTGGAACTCCAGTCTTTAGTCTCAAAAATGTCTAGAACTAAATGTCAAGAACTTGACTGAAATATAGGTAGGGATATGACAGCAGGAATTGTGAAAGTATGTTTTTAGCTGTGTGCACTTGTAAAAAAGCCATCAAAACTTAACTTGTCATTGTCACTTCCTCCATTTCATCCAGTGAATTAATGAGAGAAGCAAGCATTTTTTTTAAGGCAGTGACTTTAATGAAAAAGGTAAACAAATACTTTACAGACTAGCAGGTATCACTCGCTTAGTGATTTCAGGATACGGAAATGTTTTGGTCAAGCAACCTGCATCTTAGTCGTTCTGGAGGAACAAAAACACTTACCTGTGGTTATGAATTACTTCATAGCAAGGCTTTGTTTTAGTAAATTCAGAGTGGGGAACTAAGCTGGTCAGAAGCATTTAATGCCTTGTCCCTGGCTTGGCTATATCTTGCACAAGGGTTTTGACCAGAACTGCTGTAATTCCTTTCAAATACGTTAAAATTATAATAATTTTCTTTATGAACAGTTTACCTGTACAGTTAGATATGTTATGGATTCTCTTATTTGTTTTTGAATGCATCAGTTTGTAAATCTGTCATATCTATTCTATGCATATTGTCTTTCTGCTCCTGAGAGTATAGGAATTGAACTTGTAATAGCTATCAGAATACATTTTCTAAAATATTTTTTTCCTTCTTTAAACTTGTTTCTTAATGCACAAGTCTTCAACAAGCCAGGAAAAGGGATCTAGTCAACTACTTATCTTCCTTACTTAAAAGTACCTGGTTGTGGCTTAAAATAGTCACATAAGGAGAAAAGAAGGAAACATCCTCTGAAACCTGATGATCTGAGAGATAACAAAATTTCACTTAAACATTTTCTGATCTTCCCATGAAAAGAAGCACTATCAAAATGGGACAAAATGTCAAAACAGTGGAAGAAAAACAAAGTGCAATGATAAAAATAGAACTCAACTCTGTTGTGAATAGAATGTCTAAATATATATGTGGACAATGTTTTAAACTTGTACACTTGCAAACCTGTACAGTACAGTTCAAGATCAAGACAGTAGATATTCTAAATCTCATCTGTGTAAGACAAAGTTCCTCCCAAATGCTGACTTTGTCTTTAAAACCCTATTTCTGTATCAGTTCCTAAATAATAACACTAATTAAATGTGTTACTTTTCCTTCTCTGATGACTGTTAAGAAAAAAACTCATTGCAAATCTACCTTGTAATTAAATGTATTAAGTATTGTTATACAGTATTTACACTATATAAGGGGAATTGCAATTTGTTGGTTCCTAATTTATTTCTTTAAATTGTGATTATATCAAAGCCAGCAATAAGGAGTCTTTTCTTGCTGTGGAAAATTCTCTCTATAAAAACATTTATTTATGCTTATGTGAGTATATAGCCATAGCCTTCAGTGTAAATGTTATTTGGACAGCAAGGGATGCAACATCAAATAATCATTATTTTCAGTTATATTAATGTAAATTCAGCAACTATATACCAGATTCGGGGTTTAAATTATCAAGAGACTTTTGAGGGGAAGATGATACAAGGAGGTGATCATGACTGCTAGAAGTCAGTCCAAGGTAATTTCAAAGAGGCAAAACATGATGTGCAACTCAGCAGAGAATCTGGGCCATAATTACCAGGGGTAAATCACACCTGACTGATCTGATTTTCTTCTATGATAAAATGACTGTGTATACAGATGGGGAGAGAGCAGTGGATGTCATTTACACTGACTTTAGCAAAACCTTACCCACATTAAACATTACAACCTGGATCAGTGGAAAATCAGATGGGTAAAAACTGTTTGGATGACGAGCAGAGTGGTAATGGGTCAGACACTGAAGAGGCTGATAACAAGGGCAGGGTCTTGGGCCTGTCTTATTTGCCACCTTTATCTATGACTGGAATATGGTTGTGGAGTTTCTAGGTGACACAAAAGTGGGAGGAAAATAAATATAAAAATCAGTACTTAGTAAAACCTCTTTTAAAGTGCTGTATTTCACCACAAAAATGAAATAACTTAGGATATATTGGAAAGAATAGAGTGAATTAATATGGATGTGAGGTTACTTCATTAATCTATTATACAGCAAATTGTGGATTCAGAAAGATACAGAATCTTCAAAAAGATAAGCATAGTACAGCTACAACTCATAGGTCA
Organism: Picathartes gymnocephalus; assembly: GCA_013390045.1. Classification (NCBI taxonomy): domain Eukaryota; kingdom Metazoa; phylum Chordata; class Aves; order Passeriformes; family Picathartidae; genus Picathartes; species Picathartes gymnocephalus. The sequence goes on from WEKY01058273.1 coordinate 18,193, forward strand.
TTCACTGCATTACTTCATTTAATAAGAATGTAGGAGAAATATCTTTCTAGAACTCAATTTCAAATGATCAAGTTTTGGAAATGTAAATAGGACCTAAATAAAACTGTTCCAAATATGTAGGTAACGATCTGAATATATGACTTAAATTTCCAATCTGAGAACACTCAGAATTTCACACTGAATTTGTGGATAAACTTCTAAAAATGGCTTCTTTTTCTCTACATTTTTAAAATTTCCTTTGGTATTTATCATGTGAAATCCATGTCTGTCATTTACACCTTTAAGAGCACAGTTGCTATTAATGCAGACCTTGTTTTAAAAACCTTATAAACTTTTATGAACCAAACCTGCTTCTGATTGATCTCACTCAGTGCATAGCCTTTCAGTGGAACATTTCAGTATGAAAGCTTTTTTAATGGAGGAGACAACTAAAACGAGGTGTGATATCACAGCAGATATCACACAATTAGTAATTGTAGAGACTGCTAGATTTGAGGCTGAATCTGGCTCTCATAACTAAGGTAACACAAATAATATGGGCTTAAACCTAGATTTTTCCACTATCATTTGGGTTACGTTGCCATAAAACATTCAGGTTTAACTACACATGGAGTTAGTAACTTTGGTGCCAGTTCTTGATAAAATTAGATCGTACCATATAATTTCCCATAAAGTATTTTGTTTCCAAGTAGGTTCTGTTATCATTATAAATGCAGGTGAACTGAAGTAGCTCCTTGTAAAATTTTCTGTAGAAACACTGAAAGAAGCAGGAATAAAGACCTGCAAGTAGACTTCCCCAGGCAGAATAGAAAGAAAAAAACCTTTCAGTTCAAAATTCAGCAATTTTTTTAAATAGAAAAAGTATGCTTCGTTTCTCTTTTAATTAGAAATTTAACAGTCAATGAAATGGAGATCAGGGTACAGGAGAAAGAAATGAAAGCTCCTATTTTCCTTTTCCTTGTTTTCCTATCTTATTATTACTCTTATGTCCTTATTTTCAGCTCAGCTTCTTTTTCTTCAAATGGGAATATTGCTGGAAATGTAGAGTTTACAGGATGTTCAGGAAAAAAAATCCCTGTCCAGTTTTTGTTACAAGTCATTAAAAAACCCAGTAAGCATTCAAGTGAACAAAGTGCTATTTGGCTATTCATGTAAATTATGGATAGAGGTTGGTTTTAAGACCAGGTTGCCCATGGTTAAAGTTTGTTTCTGTCTTTCAGTTTTCTAGCTTTTTCTACACAAATTCTCTTGACTGAGTAGTAAGCTGAAAATACTGATAAAACCCCCAAAGCTGACAGATCTTCTCCCCATTTTGTGCATGAAGTACAGGACAGAGACATTTGAGCTCATGGGATGCCACAGAGGTTGCATAGCAACAGATGCCAGAAGCAGCTCATCTCTGCTGACTGTCAGACTCCCAGGACAGCAGAGAAAATATTCCAGGGATTGCAACCTCAGATCTTTTAGACTCTTTAACCTTTTGTGTTTAAAACAAAGAACTCTTTTTAAACAGTACTGGATAAGTATACATAGGTTTTTAGGTTCCACCAAGACATGGAGAGTTAAACAAGAATATTAATACAACTTTTTAGGGAAGCTTTTTATTCTTCCTTGTACTATCAGAGAATAAAGCTCCTGATGGGACAAAAATATGAAAGGAAAATAACATACTCTACTGTCCATTGGCAAAATGGTGCTACAGTTAGTTTTTGTCAATGATAGAAAAACAATAATTTTTGTATTTTTCTGCATCAATGGATCTTTTGTTGTGTAGTGAGAGCATTAAGAGATGTATGATATGCATGGAATAATGAAAGGGTTGGAAAGAAGGATTGGCACTTAAGGGTGACAATGAAATGGTTGCATTTGGGACAGATAACACTGGTCACTAGGTAGGCAGAACTTAGAATACTTAACATTTCTAATATTTCCGTTTCAGGATTTTCTTACTTTACAAAGTAGAAGTGAGACTTTACAAGCTACTTTCATTTCTTTGCAAAGAAAACATGTGAGTCCCAGTAACATTTCACACATCTAGAACTGTTCCTTTAGAAGATTTTAAAGCCCCTTAACAACATGAAGCAACAAAACTTTGTGACAAATTACTCCCAGATATGAATAGAAAACAAGTATGGCTCCACAGAGAAATAATTAGGACAAAATGGCACACTATTTAGATTGGAAATCATCATAGGATAAGATTGCCTTTTTAAGCCTCTAAAGAGTTTGAAGTGATAAATTAATTTCTCAATGAAATGTAGACACCTCCTGTGTTTAGCTGAGTGAGGACTTTCAAGATCAGAAGTTTGGACTTAGGTGCTTAAAATCCCCATACAATTCCTGTGATCCAGGGTCCTTAACAATAAGTGACTTAAAACGAACTTTTAAGGGAATCAATAGTTGTTTTTGTCAGTAACCGATCCAAGGTCCCAGAGGCTGAGTTTTCAGGAGAATGAAGACTTACAGTTCTAATGGAAGCTGGCAGTACAGTGTTTTTGAACTTGTATGAACTCATGAAACATTACAGACTGCTAAGTAGTGTGAAAAATGAGATGACTTTAAATACAAACTTTGTAATTATTTTTGGATTTGAAGACTATGTGATTCAATTCCTCTCCTGTAAACTGTATTAACTAGTCTAGCATGGATCTTTTTTGGTGAAGCCATTTTTTTTGGTGAAGTCATGTTACAGTTTTGATAGTTGTTTTGGTAGAAGGGTTGCTCTCTCTGAGACACAGGCATAGGCACTGTGTTTCAATAGTGAAATTTTCTCTGCCATTTTACATGCAGGATTTTTTCTAATCTTTTCATATTGTTTTACTATCAGATTTAAAAAAAAAAATAAAATTCTGGGTGTTTATGCCTGATCTTTTCTTAAGAAGAATAGCATGCAATTCAAGAGGTGGACAACTTGTTATAATCTGTGTCAACCAGAGGCTGCCCCAAGTGGGAATGGTATCTCCATGGCTGAAAATGACAGGTTTTGAACTGCTGCTGAGCAGACATAATTAGGGTCCTCATATCCTATGATGATAAAATTAATTTCCATGCCTGTAAGCAAAAGTAGTGCCAAGAATTACAAGTGCCCCAAGGTGCAAGGACTCCAAGGCACCCTTACACAGATAAACAAAGCCCGGGATGCATTACATTAACTGCTAAATAGATGGAGTGCAACACATTAGTGACATTCTTGCCCACATAATGATGTTATATATATTTAAAGAACTATATTAAATAACATACATAAAAAGCTAATTAAGAGAAACATTTTACCAAATACATTATCATTGCCATTCGCAAATGATGTCGAAGTAAATACTGTGTTTTCAGAACCTGCTTTCATTTTGGAAAGGAACACAACACTGGAAACCTCAGTTTTCATAAAATTCACTGAATAAACTAAACTAACATTACTAAATAATTTCACTTGTTTAAAAAATATAAAGTACAGTTCATATTCACCTATGACATTGAATATAAAACTAGCTATACTATTTTAAATATAAAAATGTTTGGTAAAGCTGACCATTTGATCTTTGTTGGTTATTGCCAGTATGATCTACCATATTAAAAAAAAAAAAAACCAACACAAAAAACAAACAAGAAAAAAACCACATCTTGGTTCACATTAAACAGAAGCTAAGATTTCTTAATATTTTAGTGTCAGTCTTGAAGATTATTGAATTTTTTAATGTGAAAGTTGACCTCACAAAAACTTATCCATAAAAATTAAGTTACATATATGTTTATGGACATGGAATTTTTAAGGTTTACAATAGTACCTTTCCTAGCATCAGATAATTCAGCAGCAGTGACTTTTAATATTTGGCAGTAGTACCTTTTTCCCAAACAGTACTGGAGGAAATGAAAGACATGAAAAAATACTTAGCTTGTGCTTTGTGGAACAAACAATTTAAATATCTAAGCCTGAGGTACAGAATTATTTTAAATAATCTATTTCTGTAAATTGGACACAGAGTCACAAAAATTTATTTAAGACCACAACATAGTATAAAAAGTGGAATAAGAACTGAGAGTAAACCTTACAGAAATTGCAGTGATTTGTTGTTAAGTTCTTTCAGTCATAGAAATTTTCTCCTATACTCAGCGCTCTCCTTTTCTAATCCTTGTTTCTACTCATAGCACTTACCTTATTCTTGCTTATCCTAACTTGTTTTCATACTTATGATTTCTCTCCACTTCTGTAATTGCTGAGAATTTTATAAAATCACATTCACGCAGACAGAAGTATGTACGTGGCATGTAGTTAAGTATACATGTATTATGTATTGTAAAACTAACTACTCACATTTTCTAGCATTTAATGATTAGAATAATTGTGAAAATAATATAGTATTCTTCTGCCATCTGTCTTGTGTATTTCAAGTATAAAGGATGAAAATACTGCTTCTGTTTTCCTTTTGATTTTTCTCTTAAATTTGTTTTTCAAATATATGTAAGAAATAGGAATTGTACATAAAAAGCCTTGAAGTATTTCCAATCTGCCCATGTAAAATCAAATCTGCAATGATTTCAGTGGAACTACTCAATATGATTAGGAAAAGGAGAATTATGGATCCATACTGAACTCCCTTTTCATACCGTCCCTGTTTATTATTTTCTAGAATTTGCTGTATATAAGTAAATAATAAGTACGACAGCTAAGTCTATATTATTTCAACATATCTAAGCTTGCAAATTAAAGAACCTATAGTATCAGAGCAGTTTTGAAACCTCTATGTGCATTTCCAGATAAAGTTTGGTTTTCAGTTTTAAAAATATACTAGAGAAAGTAATATGTAGCACAGGACAGCTGCACACAATTTTCATATAATAAAATAAATAAATATTCAATAAATATTTGATTTAAGTTTTTCAATAAATATTTGAATTAAATTCATGGTGCTCTGTCTTCAAAGAAAAATCAGAAGAAAAACACTGATGTGTTTGGTATTATAAAGTACTAAAATTCAAACTCATTATAGGATTATAGTTGAAATTATACAGGCATCTTTCTCAGAAACTTTCTGCAAAATTAAGGTAAGAATCCAGTACAGATAGATAGCGATACTTGCAAGTGCACAGTAACAACATCCTTCTCTAGTATTTAGCAGCTTCCTGCCTCTGAAGTGCTCTTTCCCTCTTGTCCCTTGCTCCATGACATGAAAGTTTGTCATCCGCACTTGCCTAGAACTCAAAAGTAGAATCTACATATGGAAACTTCTGTCTGGAGATATTTTGACCTTTGATGTAATGATACAGATTTTTGCTTGGCTGACTAATGCTGCTCTGTATTGTTACCAAATCTATTTATTCCCAGATCTGGGTTTGAGGTCCTTCAATAACATTATTTTTCTTAGCAGATATAACAGAGAAGGAATGAGATGAGGGTTCTTATTGGTAGAAGGCTACAACTAACACATCTGTTCGCAAACAATTTGTATTACACAGTGTGGGTTATTGAAGTTTTATAGCTATAACCGTTTATTAAATTCTGATCAGGAAAGATACTGTGATAGGAGTTGGACAGAAAATGAACTGAAAATAATTGTGGCATTTTAGACCCTGGTAACTTTTCCACATGACTGATTCAGATTTTTTGGCATTACCATAATTCTGTAGCACAGAAATCCATAATGTTCTAACTTCTGGAACACTTAGAGATTTGCCGACTGTGAATGTCTAAATGTGCATCGTTTGGCTAATAGATGACCCTGTGGATGCTAGAAGTTACAGATGTCACGTCCGATAGTGTGCTGGTGCCAAATACTCCTGATGCTAGCGCGCAGCGTGGGTTTGCGAAGGAGAGGAGAGCGCCCTTGGCGGTGCAGCCCCTGTGCGGCGCAGCGAGAGCCGCCAGGTGGAGCGGCTCAGCTCCCGCCAGCGCGGTTCCCCGCAGTCCCACCCGCGCGCCTGCCGCCGCGCCCTCCGGCACGGCAGCGACACTTGGCCTTTTAAGCTGAAAACGCTTAAAATGCGAAGCGACTGTGATGCAAAGGGTCTTACATTTCCAATTATTATTTCTATAATATTATTACTAAATGTGACAATTACTCTGTATAAAGTTTACTTTCTGTACATTCACAAAATTTAAGCTGGTTTATGCACATGTTATGCAAACAATCTAGTCCCTTGCAAAAAAAATCTGTCTTTCAATTATACTGCATCTTTTCTGGAGAGGACTTTTTTTTTTTTTTTT
>WEKY01058273.1:24418-38098 GCA_013390045.1 Picathartes gymnocephalus
TTTTTTTTTCAGTTTACATCATATTCATTGCTCTACTTGTAGCCTTTTGTACCCTCGATTGTTTTAGGATAGATCTTCCATGTGCCATCTAGCAGAAATTATGATTTATCTAATTTCTAGAGACTAAAATAGGCTTTACCTTTAATATAGAGCTAGGGTAAAACAGTATGATGCGCAAAATTTGATCTTCATTTCTCTCTTGGTCTCACGTATAATTTGAAAAAATAATTTGTATATTAAAATATGAACCATACTGTGAATCCCCCTAGTAGCTAGTCTAAGAAACTCAGACATCAATCATCCAGCAACCCCTTGCCACCCCCACTTCCCCTCCCCACTGCAAAGCAATCTAAGTGCAGAGGAGCTGACTGGTACCTCTAACTTGCTGGTAATAAACTCATATAAAAAAATAAAGTTGTGATGCTACTCTATCTTGATATATGTCTGGATTCTTATGAAGAAACATCAGTCATAATCATTGTATTAAAAAAAAAATCATTGAGAAATGCAAAGGCTACCTTCTACTTTTAAATTGAAAGCAAGATTAAAAAATTATCATACAGGTGTGGGGTATCTTGGTTTTGTTTGAGGGATGGTGATTTATTTCATTTGGGAAGAAAATTTAAGTTCTTAAAAATTAGAAACATAGACGTTTTTTCCTCCCTTTTTATTTTTTTTTTTTTTTCCTATTTGGATTTATAACTCCTGGGCCTGTTTAAACTTATGGACTTACCAGAAAACATACAAGACCTTGATGTCATTAACCCCATAATACTCCACAAAGAAAAAAAACCCAAAACCTTCCAAACAGATAAAATCTGGATCTTTTTAGAATAGTCAGTTTACAAAGACAAAGGTACCTTTAATTCTTAAAATTATGATAGAAGGAATCATGTTAATGTATAAGTTTCCCTATCTGACTTATATTAATTTTATCTGGAAGAATGCTTCTGTGAATAAATCTTGCATGCAAGGCTGAACAGAAATATTTTTGCAATATGATTTTTATCACATCCGATTTCTGTGTCTCTAGTAAATAATTTCCTACAGACATTTTTTGTTTATTGCATTCCCTGTTCTCACAATTTGAATTTATTAAACTCAAACTCAGATGTTTTATCTCAAAAATATTTTTACAATTAACAGTGATAACAAAACAATATTAAGAAAATGTCAAGCTTAACACCATTCAGGTCTCTGAAAAGATTTTCACAATCAGTTTTGAAATAAAATGCTGCATCTTCTCTTGAGTAAAAATAAATCAAAAGAGTAATAGTATAAGAAAAAATATGATGAATAACAATGATGATATCTATTATTTTTGTGTAGGAAGATATGAGTTGATGTCTTTGTCATGGTTCATTGGTAGAATCATTACTTGGAGAAAAACCAAAACAGATTTTCCTATTCTGGAGGAGTTACCATACAATTGTTTTTTTCTCTCTCTTTCAAACCAGAGAAGGAGTTGTAAAAAGGCAACGCTGACAGCAGATTCACAAAACAGTTCAAAGTTATTCATACTGAAAAGGTCAAATCTTACCCAGATTTCAATATAAGTGTTTTTGAAAAAAAAGCATATTAGAACTCTTCAAGACTATATAGAAAGGGATAAAGTTGTTAAAAAAAAATACTTTCTCCCATATGTTTATGAGAATCTGGATGAAGTCAGAGATACAAGTTTTTATACTATTTCAGCCAATACCAGAAATTTTTCCCCCAATTCTTTACTTCCTTTGATGTTTTAGAGGCCATCAGTGAGAGCCTCTACTATTTGGTTGGGAGGATTGTATGCAATAGTAAGGAAAAGAGAAGGCAGCTCTTTGTTTATAGAGTAAAGTAATCTAAAAAAATATAGATAAATATATTTGGTTAACAAAAAGGGAATCACAACCCAAAAAATTAGCAGAATATTTACAAAGAAAAAAAATCTGAAAGAAATAGGTATGCAGATCATAAAATGACGATGGCAGCCATCAAAGTGAGTCTGTAATGTGGTACAAGGACATGGTATCACATTATTATAGAGAAGAAATATAGAATAAACATATATAAGCTGGTATTTTATTCTTTTATCTTTCATTGAGTTGCTTAACAATATATAGTGATTCAGAGACTTTGATGTAGTGTTGTAGAATAGTTGTGTTTCATTTATTATTTGGACTGTATAGTTTCATATTCATTATAATTTTGTAGTTGGGAAAGGAAAGAATAATTCATAGAAAGGTGTACTCTAGAGTGCTTTGTGACGGAGCTACATCTGCCAGTCTGACTGCAGCTTCAGTAGTTAATCCGAAAGGTTTTTGTAGGATGCTCTAGGTTTAGGAAAGGAAGAGATTTCTGAAGGGCTAGGTTTGTTTTTTATTTTAATCTTGGAAATTGTAAAACTAGAGAAATTATACCGGAAAATTCAGTGGCTGTAATTTTGTAATCACATAATGCAGTGATAGGTATTAGCATCTGGACCATGACTGCTTTTATGCCTATGTAAGGTAATTGTGGGAACTATTTTCTTTCCATTGAGATAACTTATCTTGCAGTTTTACTAAATTCATGTGCTAAATCTTTTCTTGCATGAACAACTTCTAAAGAACATTGGTTAAACAGAACCTTACATGTATAATTATCTTCTTTTAATATTCAAGAATTAGGCAAAATAGTCATTTCAGAGCATTTTATCTGAACTGCCTGACCTATCATTTAATCATTCCATCAATTTATATACCCCATTATTATTTATCTCTTTTAAATTTCCTCCTTTCATTCATTTGCACAGTGTCTCTGCATATATTTTTTTTTCTTGTCATTCCTGCATTATTTCTAAAGAGAAATTAATGTAGTTGATCAGTTATAATCTTATCTCTTGTAAGATATCTTATATCTTATAAGTCTTATATCAGTGTAACTTGGGCTTTACTGGATTTATTCCAATATGTATCAGAAGAGGATGTGATTTAATACTTCAGGGGAAGAATTTTCAGGTGCATTAATTCAAAATAAAAGCATGAAAAGAATTTTGAGTGTTCACCCAAATTTTTAATTTTTTTTAAACTATCTTAGATCATTGTTTCAGTGTAATTAAGATTTTATTCAGATAAACAAAATAATGTTCAGTTAAACCAGTTAATTTTCATTCAGACGTGTGTTAAATCAAATCAAGCTATGTTCCTTTTCATCCACTTTCATTTTCTCAAATGCATTTTTGTGGTCCTTACAAACAGCCTCCTGATTTTTTCCATCCTCCATCTCTCAAATGATTTCATCTTTGTAAAATTCTGATATCTCTTCCTTTGCCCTTTTCAAAAATTAGTATCCATTTAAAGAAAAAAGAGGTGCAGTACAGCATTCTTTCTCTCCTCTCTTTAAACTCCACACAATTTACAGCCTGACACAAGTAGGTATTATGTGCACCAGCTTCTAAAGGTATCCTGAATTCATACAAATTTAGAACAATGTAATTCAATTTTTATATTGTTCATAGATGGTATAAACTCCTAAAAAGGGATAGGCAAGGAAAGAAAGGCAGTGATGTAGCCCTGTATGTTAAGAAGAGTTTCAGTTTTCTAGAGTTTGATGCTACTGATGATAGGTTTGAGTGTTTCTACGTAAGACTCAGAAGACCAATGAAGCAGGTATCATGGTGGGAGGCTGCTATAGACCACACATCAGGATGAAGGGGTGGATGAAATATTGTATAAGCAGCTGAGAGAGCTATCATGATTGGTAGTTCTTGTGGGGGACTTCCACTTTCCAGATGTCTGCTGGAAATAAAATACAGCAGAGAGGAAACAGCCTCTGTGATTCCTCATATCTGTGGAAGACAACTTCCTGACACACCTGGTGAGGGAGACAGGTAGAGAAGGAACCTGTTTGAGAATGAAACATTTGTGGGAGGCGTGATGGTTTCAGACCATCTTGGACATAGTGATCATGAAATGATAGTTTTCTGTTCTCAGAGAAGTAAGGAGCGGGCCTGATAGAACTGCTGCCTTGGACCTCCGAAAAGCAGACTCTGGCCTGTTTGGTATACTGGTTGACAGAGTCCTTTGAGCGGTAGTCCTGAAGAGCAAAGGAGTCCAGAAAGACTTGACATCCTTCAATAAGGAAATCCTAGGTACAGGAGCAGGCCGTCCCCATTCACTTAAAGACAAGCTGGAGGGGAAGACCACTCTAGATGAATAAAGAGCTTTGTTTAGAACTCAGGAATCAAAGGAGAGTCTATGACCTTTGGAGGAAGGGCCAGACAATTCAGGAGGACCACAAGGATGTTGTGACTTTATGCAGGGAGAAAATTAGAATGGCCAACGCCCAACTAAAACTTAACCCAGCTACTGTTGTAAAAGACAATAAATATGTTTCTAAAAAAACACAGTAACAAAAAAAGTAGGGCTAAAGAGAACCTCCATCCTTTTTTGGATCTGGAGAGAAGCCTAGTGGCAATGCATGAGGAAAAGATTGAGGTAGTTAATGACTTCTTGCCTCAGTTTTTAACAATACGACCAGCTCTTCTCTGGTTCTCAGACCATGGAGCTGGAAGGCAGGGAAAGGGAGCAGAATAAAGCCCCTGTAATCCAAAAGGAAATGATCAGTGACATGCTACACCACAGCAAAGTCTGAAATCCATCTACAAGAAGGGTCAAAAGGAGGATTCAGAGAAGTACAGGCCTGTCAGCCTGACCTCTGAGACAGGGAAAATCCTGGAGCATATCATGTCGAGCACCATGACACAGCATGTCAGGGGATGAGGCCCAGGGGGCTTATGAAAGGCAGGTCCTACTTGACAAACCTGATCTCCCTCTGTGACAGGATGACCTGGATTGTGAATGAGGGAAAGGTTGTGGACATATCTACCTGGACTTCAGTAAAAAGCATTTCACAACTGTTTCCCACATCATTCTCCTGGAGAAACTGTTCATGGCTTGGATGGGTACACTGAAAACAACTATCTCTATGTCTGGGCCCAGGGGATGGTGATGAATGGAGTTAAATCTAGCTGACGGCCAGTCATAAGTGGTGTTCCCCAGGGCTCACTACTGGGGCCAGTTCTGTTATATCTTGATTTGGTTGAGGGGATTGGGTGACCTTTCAGTCAGTTTGAAGATGACACCAAGTTGGGTGGGAATGTTGATCTTCTGGAGGGCAGGAAGGCTCTGCAAGGGATCTGTACCACCTTGATCAAGGTCAATGACAATTGTATCACATTCATCATGGCCAGGTGCCATATCCTGCCCTTGGGTCACAACAAACCCATGCAGTGCTACAGGCTTGGGACAGAGCATCTTGAAAGCTGCCCAGCAGAAATGAATCTGGAACCAACCATGATCCAGCATGTAGCCAGGTGGCCACGAAGGCCAACGGCATCCTGGCTTGTATCAGCAATCGTGTGGCCATTGGTACTAAGACAGTGATGATGCCCCTGTACTCGGCACGGGTGAGGCTGCAGCTCAAATCCTGTGGCCAGTTTTGGTCCCCTCACTACAAGAATGATACTGAGGTGCTGGAGTGTGTCCAAAGAAGGGGAATAAAGCTGCTTAGGGAGCTGGGAGTGTTTAGTCTGGAGAAAAGGAGGGTCAGGGGTATCCTTATGACTCTTTACAGCTACCTGAAAGGAGGCTGTAGTGAGGTGGGAGACAGTCTCTTCTTCCAAGTAACAATCGATAGGACAACACAAAATGGCTTTGACTTGTGTCAGGGGAGGTTTAGATGGAATATAAGGACAAAAATTTTCCCCAAATAGGTTGTCAAGCATTGGAAGAGGCTGCTCAGAGAATTTGTGGAGTCAGCATCCCGGGAGATATATAAAAGACGTGTAGATGTGGTATTTAAGGACATGGTTTAGTGGTGGACTTGGCAGTGCTGGTTTGGACTCAATGATCTCAATGAATGGTCTTTTCCAACCTAAATGATTCTCTGATTCTAGATGCCACCATAATAAACATGATCAAACATGTAATTCTATTCACCTGCTTACTACCATCTGTATCAATGTATTACCATTCACTGCCATGTGGCAATTAATTTATGGTCTTGCAAGGCTGTTGTAAAGGACGTTGCCCTCAGCTTTTCAGGCATTCAGATAAGTCATACCTGTGCTTTCCCCTCTGTGACACTTTTTTGAAGACTACCATCTTCAAACACAATGGCTCTTTTTTTCTTTTTTTTCTTTTTACTGTCTGGATTGTGCTCTTTTGAATGTCATGACTTTCATTATTGATTTTATCAGTTTTCCAAAACCCAAAGTATGAATGGCCCTTTAGCTACCAGTTTTCCTTAGCAGTCTTGTTGAAATGATAGTGATATCCAATTCATTGCATTTTAAATGTCTTTTGAATGTCATTTGAAAAAAAAAAATAACAGAGAATTTTATACCAATCTTACCGCAAAACAAAAAAACTGAATAGCATATGGTTTTTGTTTTCTTTCCCCAAAGGCAGAAAAGTGGAGTGAGGGGCATGAAAGTTACCCATTGAGCATTTTTTGAGCAGAGTTCTTTCAAATCTAATGTAAATGTTCTACTTGCTAATCAAGTCTCTACAGCCAGACTGTGTAAGACTGCAGCACATGCAGTTCTGCTGTCTTGTTCTAAATATATTTTAGCTTCAATAACCAAACAAATATAATGAATTCTGTAGTGTAATAAAGGAGGAAAAATAATAGTGGCAGAAAAGAAAAGCATATCTAATTTGGACGTGCTTGTGATTTTGCAGGTAGGAATTATTTCCTTTCTTTTCTCATGGAGAATTTTTTTTTTTCTAATGAGTCATTTACAGCTGTTTGAAGGGCAGAGAACTTTATAGATATCATTGTGTAGAGCTGTAGTATCTTTTCTTCTCTTATTTTTTTTCCTTTTTTCCTAAGGCAAGGGGGCAATGGTTATCTTAGTTCAAAGTCAATGTTGCTATGTCATACTGTTATCAGTTAGGTCTGATCCTTATGAATTAAGGATAATGATCTATGAACTCCTTTCTCTTAACTTTTTATATAAATGTTTTGCCATACAAAATCCCAAGGAACATTAAGTTGGAGAAAATTAAAGAGAAAAGTGACCAGGAATGTCATAATTTGTGAATCCAGTAACAGCTCAGTGTAAATTTTTAAGTGTTCTTTCATCTTTCTCGAGCTCATTAGCTGTAGTAATCTTCCTGATTCTGGGTCAGTCATTGAAGTGTAAAACTCTCACGGATATGATTATATTTACCTGTTGTTAAGACAATTTTTTTTGACATCCAGGGACTGATGAGAAGGGTAACTGTAGCTAATGCTTCTGCATTATTCCTTAGGCATTTTGCAAATCTTGTAACTCAGCCAGATGGAATATTCCAGTATGTTTCTCAACATTATCTCAATGTCATCTTTCCCTGTAGCAGGTAATGCAAGCCACAGAAAGGTTACTAGCTTAAGAAGGTAATAAATTCCCATAAAATGAAGTTTAAAAGGCAGATTAAGAGATGTTTTCTCTGATTATACGTTTTAAAAGTATAGCTGTTGACAGTCATTAATGGTTTTTTATCTCATTCCTAAAACTACTTATCTCTACTATTTTTTTCTTCATTTCCACAGTAATATGAAGATTAGAGAAATAGTATTTAAACAAATTGTCCAAAAATGCAGCAAACAATTTATTACAATGAAGACTTGTTTAAGAAATGAATTAATGCAGAAACTAGAGGAAAATATTAAAAAAATATATTGAGTAGCTGATTGAAACTAATATGTGATGAAACAAAATAAAGTAGTAAATACAAAAACATATTGTTGCCAAGATGTTAAAACACTGTCCATCATACACTATAGCAATCTTCACAGTTTTCCCTTATATGGGAAGTTTAGTATTTGGTGTCCTATATTAAATTAATTATAAAACTTAAGGATATAGAGAAACTGTCAATAAGTAATACAATTTTATTTATTTTTCTTGTATTTTTCATAGTGTATTATGGTAACTGGAAGAGAATATTTGTACTTAAATGCTCGTTAAAGAAATGCATTCTATGGATGGCACAAATTGGGTGCTGTGTTATTTCGAAATTTGAGATGTATTTAGTACAGGGCTTTACACTTAAAAGGAAATCAGTTAAGCAGGCTGGAAACACCTGGTATTTTTTCCAAACCATGCACTTAATATAATACTAGAACTGTCAATATTTATGGATTTTAAATTAAAATAAAATCTATATCTTGTCTCTTTATAGAACCAGAATCTTTAATTGGTTGTGAATTGTAAGAAACAAGTTGTTTTGATTTACTCCTCCTCACATGAAAAAAATCAATTCAGAATTTCATAGTGACATGAATTCTTGCTGTTTATTAGTCTACATATGATCATTAACCCAAAGAACATTTAGGATTACAGATTTACACAGGGAAAATATTATTCAAATCTAGAGGCAAAGCAGACTAGAATGTCTCACGTCGAGAGTTTGCATAATTGTTTTGCTGAACAGGACCATCTAGGAAGGTGTCATCCATAATTATTGAAAGATTTTTTTGACAAAGCACTGTTAATAAGAATAAATACAGATTTTTCTGTGGTCTTGATAAAGTACAAAGAAAGAAAGTAAGTTAAATCTTCAGATTTTCTTCATGATGAATATAATTTTGAAATATGCCTCAGTGTTGGCAAACTGTATATTTTATTAGATGGATAGAGTTAGACTTCATTGGTCTAAAATCCCCGCTGGACTATTGGGGGTTTTGAGCACATGTGAATTCTTGTGAGGCTGTTTTGTGAACAGAATCACAATGTATAAAAAGGATCTAGACAACAGGTCCCACATTTTCTAAATAAAATCTAAAAATATATTGACTTTTTCATGTAAATAAATAATCTTATTCTTATCAGGAACAGCCTTATTCTCAGCATGTCTGAATATTTAGTATACACGTTTTTGATATTTAATCTTCTATTTCAAATTCAAGCCAATGGGTTAGTTTCATTTGGTGACTAATATGTTAAGTCCACTGGCACTTAAAAAAATTAAACCCCAATTAAAATTGATTCTGTCCCCTCCTTTTCTTTTTATAACATTTATCAGATGTGCAATGCACTCTAGCATTATTCTTCCCAAAGGTAACAACTTGGAGTGGTGATTTGTTTTGTTTTTGAAGTACTGAGAAGTCCTCTCTGAAGTTTCTTATTGCACATATGATGAGCTTTCAGAGAGCTTTAATGAACTTCCAAGCTTTGAAAAAAGTTTCAGAATCTTTGCATGGAGATATCTGTTCTGTAAATGGAGATCCTCTCAGCTTTCTGGTGAGTTCTAAGAATTACTCTATTAATCAACTCGAATCAGTGTTTAACCTTGATATAACAGTTCATATTACATATTCAAAAAGCCTTTCCAGTATTTATGATCTGTCTTAGTAGGACACAGTTTTTTTTATAGCCTAGCAATCTGGATTTTTCAATGCATTGAGCAGCAGTTGTATTCCCATCCCTGCAGCTTTAATCATATGCAGTTTGCCACAATAATTCAAGAAAGTCAATACATCCTTTACACCTAAAAAATGCTATTTTTTGGAAGTTGTTGGGTTCACTGTGCATTGACTTCAGCTTATTACAATGTGTTAATACCCTAGTCACATCCCTCAAATTACAACAGAGTAATTAAGAGAAACATAAAAATATAATTACATTTTGTTTGAAAATTCTGTAATTTCCATGTAGACTGGGTAAATTATTCATACTGGATGTAGATTTCATTTTTGCTTTACTGCACTGATAGCGTAATCACATAGTCCTAATTATAGAGATAGTAAATAGGAGACAAAAGAATATACTACCCCTTACTCCTAAAGAAATGTCTACTGGCACACTAAGGGCTAATTAAAATTCATTACTGCATCACATTTTACACCAATAAAGAAGTTTTGTAACAAAAGACTATGTGGGAAGGAAGGAAGGAGACAAAGGGTTACTGCTAGGATGTTTTTCAGTGAGTACTATTGTGCTCTAGCAGTTGTTTGAATGCTTAAGATTGTTCCCATAAAGCTGTTGCTGTTGGTCACTGGTGTCATGTGAGCTGAGGCACATTTGAAAACCAGTGCAGAGCATTCATTTGCCACACCTGTAGAACTGATACAGTTTTCAGTTTCTCTTGAAGAGCTGGTTAAACTGTATGGCTATTACACACTGTTCTCTTCACTGCCGTCTCTCCATCAACTCCACCTTGCACATAGAAAGATCTGATTTAGGATTTGAGGCAGGGAGCAGTTGAGCAGCCTCCTTACCTTCTGCACCTCTTGGATCTGGGGGGGAAACTGTTACACAGAGTGGGAACAAACTGGCTTGATGGTCCTGCCATTACCAAGTTGTGATGGCTTCAGTTTCTACTGTTGAAAGATGCTGACAGATTTCACCTTGGCTGGCCATGTTGCATTCTTCTTCACATACTACAGTGATGGCAGCAACGATGGCAACTCTGTGTTGTAATGTGCAAGTAGGAAATGGAGACCAGACATTGAGTATGTACTACTCAGATACCTGGCCCTCATCTCTTTCAGAAAAGGCAGAGGAAATGAAAACACTGTGAACCTTACAGGTAAAATTACAAGTAAATACTCAGGTTTATAAGCAATTGTCCACTTTTCCATGAATTTAATCCTGTCCTTGTCTTGCTTGAGAAGAAAAAAAGAGCAATAATATAATAATTGGAAAGGACTCAACTATAGATGTATCTTAGGCAGGATTCTTTTCCTTGATGTTAGGCACCTGTGGAACAAGTGTCTAAGTTGATCTCGATATTTAAATTTCTGTTATAGCCAACAGAAACTGTATGGAGTCAGTTTATTTGATTTCAGTCTGATATAAAGGACTAAGCATCACTGAATCTATTGTCCAGGACTCGACTGATAATAACAGGAGCCTTGCTGTTAGGACACTGTAAACATCCACATTTAATCAAATTGTGCTCTTTATATCTCATTTGTAAGCAGATGAGAGAAGAATAAATGTCAGTACTGTAGCATAAAGATGACTTAAGCCCCTGGACTGCATTCAGTAGCTAGAGGACTCTGGATACACTGGCAGAAAATTTACTGGACATGCAGTTAAGGCTGAAAAATAAATCTGCTTTTACAGAAACACAATTTGCAAATTTGGATTCGATCCTAAGTAACAAATTTAATGAGAACTAAGACACCCTAGAAGATACAAGCATGAAGCTGACTTGCAATTAACCTGTGTCAGATACTCTGTGGGACACAAAAATTGGGAGAACACAGAGATCGAGGACTTGAAATTGAGTTTAGTATACCCCAGTAATTACTGTGAACAGCTAGCTATTACACGGAATGTCACTCTTAGTTAGACCAGAAGTACATGTTGGCACTAAGAAACCCTAATAAAAATGTTTTTGTATATACATTCAAAGAGGATTTGATTTAACAAATTTTTAATATATGGAAGGAAAAAAGGAGATAAATAGCTATATCAATTCTGCTTCCAGCTGCAGCAACTATCACTGAAGAGAGTGCCACACAAGGTGGTCACATCTCCTCTGAGACAGGTACTTTGATACAATCAAAGCTTTTTCACTCTGGCGCAGTCTTTTACCATGCCCTACTTCTCTGGTATTTTTTTACCAAAACTCGATCCAAATTCCACTCCTACACCATACGCAGGGTGAGACTGAGTATTTCCTCATCATAAGGATCATTGTGGGCTATTAAAAAGAATATTTAATTCCCTAGAAAAGTATTATAGGTATGTGTGTTTCCTGTCTGTCTATCTATCTGCATTCACACACATGCATATATACAGAAATCAAATATTTTAAATTTTTTTCCCATGAAAAAGGCTGTCTCTGTATTCATATTTTCTCTTTTATAAACAGACATTTTCCTTTGCTGCAAAGAAGTAGAGATTCAGTTACTAACAATAACATATCTTTGGTATAGGGAAAGAGAACAACATAAAAAAGAGGTGAAGTCCCTAATATTTATACTAAGAGGATCCAATGCTTATTTCTATAATGCCAAAATATAAGTCAAAGTGAAAAAAAAGGTGTGTCCCTCCTGAAAATTCTGTTAGGTAAGACACTACTATTATCTGATATTTAATAGAAAGAATATGACCTGAGAAAGACACAAAGGTCTCTCTTCTCATTGTTTTCAATTGAATAAGTTTTAATACTCTATTGAGATCCTTTACTACTGGGGATATTTCAATGCAGTACAATTTGTTTCAAAGTAATAGCTTTCCTGTTAGAGCTAGTTTGTCATGTCAGGGGGGATGATTATTCATGATAAGCCACTGGCAATATTACCAGCAATTTTTTAAAAATGTAGGGTACTGATTAATTTCAGAAATATTACCTACTGAAAGCAGACATCAGTACTGCAGAATGGATGAGACACTTGGAGTAACAGTTGCCAAAAGGTGAAATAAACTAAAACCCGGGAACACATCAATTACAGATGTAAAGTCACCCAATTTAATAGAAAATGACATGTTTTGCCTACTTGATCAGAAAAAAACACTGGACCCTGTTGAGTATTAATGATTGGGAGGGAGGAACAGAATGTCCAAGGCTTGGGCTATTATATAACAAATTGTCATTAAGCCTCAAGAAATAATTAGCCTTTTTTTTTTTTTTTNNNATGTTACTTTTTTTTTTTTTTTTTCCTTTTTTTTTTTTTTTGTGCTGATATAAGCAGAAACCCAAGAAGAAAGACTCAGTCTAGACATCAGCATTTCTCCCATGCATAAATTGTTGGCATGGGAGTAGTTATGATGTAATAGTATGTAAGAGGCATTAGTGAATACACAGTACCTAGCACATTAGTAAAGTATGTCCAAATTCCAACCAGCAGACCTGGGAGAAAGTAAGTAATATGCCAGATTCCTTTCTCCCATACAAATGAACATAAAGACATTTTGCTAACAATATCTCAGTATTTACAAGAATATTTTTTTAAAATAAAATTATATAACTGTCCTCTAAAACAATTTTACATTCTAAGTATGCTATCCAAGTCAGAACTACTTACCTAAACATTTTTTCTTCCTGTTTCTATTACTTCAGTGCTGCACTGTCTGACTTTATTCTTTTGGTTTTTGGTTTTTTTTTTCCCATCCTTAACCATTTTCTATAAACTCCTTTCTTCAGTCTGACTTTTCACATAACTTTTTTGTCTAACTTTGTTCTGCATCCCCAGTTCAGGTGATCCACGATTTTTGGCCAGAAGATGTTGGCAGGAATATGGAAAAGGGTAACTGGTCAGTTCTGGAGATCAAATGGGTTTTCCTTTGATGCTGAGCTGGTGTGGTTGGGTTTTTGTTTGTTTCTCTGTTTGCTACTTTCAATAAAACAGGGAAAAGAAAACACCAATGATGCCGTTAAATATTTATCCTTCTTTCCCCTTTCTGCAAATGGTCACAGTGTGGCTTCAAGTTTTATCAAAACAGCTAGAGAGATAATTATTCTTGTCTTGATGGTGATGACTCTACATGGGGATGTTTATCTCACATGGTAGGCTGGAAACATCAGCTGAGGTGGATGAATAATTCCATGCTGTCTCTCTGTACCTCAAACTCATAGTAAGGGCAGCTGGCCACAGGTACTGCTCATCAGTTGATGTTTAAAACCTGGCTGTTCACATCAACTCCTAACATTTTGCCATAATATTCTGATTTTCTCCTTAACAACTAGTTCAACTAGGTATGAAGTTCACCTGTCTGCT
>WEKY01058275.1:0-18970 GCA_013390045.1 Picathartes gymnocephalus
TTATTATTATTATTACTATTTTCAAAAATGTGCAGCTATTGCTCCTGTGAATTTTTCATAAGTTACTTTCTGTTTTACTTTGTGTAGGGTATGCTGTTTTATTTATTTCTTAAAGGTGAGCTCCTAAAGGTGTTCCAAGTACAGGACATGCTGGTCACAGCCTGCTGCAATCCCGGAGAGCTCAAAGGCTTTCACTTAGGACACTGTTTATAGGGTCAAAGACAATTGGCTTTAGTCATCTGTCATTGTTCATCCTTTCCAAGATTGTAGTTGCTGGAACTTTTCAAAAGTCTAGTAACAATAATACTGTTCCACTCTGACAATGACTCAGTAAAGCAATGTTCCAAGGCTATCAGGGAATGACAGATTCTCTCTCATCCCCTTCCTCGGTTAGGCATCAGAAGTTCCTGATACCGTGTTTCTGATAGTCTCAAGGGGAACAGCATCACCTGGGAGTCATTTATCAAGGCCAAGGCTAACAAGAATTCCTGACACTATAGAGAAGTCTGAGTTGGGGAAGGTGAGGATGCTCTTATACAGGTCCCAAAAACTATGGCATGAGGAAAAATGACAGAGTCTGAACCAGGAGCCGAATGCAATTGAGTCCAATTGTTCTACAAGAGTGGGGTATAAAATGATCCTTAACTAACCCCTCAAAGGAATATAAATAATTTAAAATGTATATTTATGTGGGGAGGATGGGGGCTTTGTTTATTTGCTTATATGTTTGTTTTTAAATCAAATTCTGCCCTAGTTACTCCTCTAGCACTTTGAACATATTTATTCCAAGTAGTTTGGTCGAAAGATTAAGGTATTATTTTTCATTTACACACATAGATTCACAGCTAATTGGAAGTGGTCACTCATCACTTCTCCAGTACAGTAACAAGTTTTACAACTACACCAGGAATACCATTGTCCAATATTACTGGGTGTCCAAGCTACAGCCTTCATTTCCTTTCAAACGTTTCTTTCCACTCCTTAGTGTTTTCCTCTTCATTCTAACACAAGAGCTCAGTTATCTCATGGAACTGGAATATAGAATCATTTGTTTCCAAATGGCCTTCTGCTGTTCAGTGATCTGTGTAAAACTAACCAGTGGCTGAAATTCAATTCCTGCAGCACAATTGCTCCACAAAAAGTGAAACTATCATCAATTTTATTAGAAGGATTAGGCAAACCCTTAGAGACAGTGTTAGCACTGAGATATCTTTCTGTCAAGCACCTTGCAATATTATTTCCTCTTTGTGTTGCTGTGGAAATACATGGAGCACTACTGCCATGAATGTTGCCAACTTGTGAAACCACAAAACACTACAGTAGCTTTCTAATCATTATATATGTGATATTAATTACCAGATAGGCCCTAATCAATGTTTCCATGCAAAGAACTGAGAAAACATAGAATACCACAGAGCTCACTTCTATGTTCTTGTTACTAGAATTACTTTTAGTATTGTTTCTTGGGACACCAGCTGGTCCAAAGACATAACCCAGGTCACTCCTTCAGTGCCAGTTACGTTCTCAGGAGAAGTGCAACAGCTGCACCCCTTTTTGGCACTTCAACAGGCTGTTTCAATAGGCTGTTCCTCTGGCAGGTGGTTTGCAGCTCCCACCATGACAGTGGGAACTGATACTGGAGTGGTCCAGTCATCTAATTAGAGGGGGTTTTTGACATCATTGTCCAAAGATCTTCTCCACACATTTGGCTGCCTAGCAACCCGATTCTCTGGAAGGGTGTGAATCCTTTTGTAGCTCCGTGCCATATCTGTCAGCTGCATGTGGATTCCTTGGATAGCTTAGATATTCAAAATATCATTCAAAATTACCATTTTTAAGTCGATAGCCTCTCATTTTATTGATCTTACCTGACTCCTCGTTTTCATTTGAAGATTTTCAAAAAGTGGTTTTTATTTGATGCTTCAATTTCTTATGTCTCTGCTTTTATGTTAAACTCAAAACGAGTTTTTTGCTGGGGGGTTCAACTTGGTTTTGTTCCTAAACATGAAACAAGAGCTCTTGAAAGTCTGGTTAAGAAGTTATGGAAACTGTTCTAGTATTATAATGTCAAAATTACAGCAATAATCCTTGTCTTTACATTTTGGTTTCTGCTTTATTTTTAATTGTTCTGCAGAGCTCCTGAAGGCTTTTATTACCTAATCCAAAAATATATTAACAGTTCAAAGTATACTTGCTTCCAGTGATGAAGTATGCATCTTGAAGGCAGTTAATCTTTTACGGGCTTAAAGGTTTGTAAATTTTTGTTGATAGGTTGTAGAGCACAAAACATCCAATGGAAAATTACTGCAACATGACTTTTGAACTATTCTGTCAAAACACTTTATCACTCAGCTACTGGGACTAGCTTTGCTGCAGCGAATTAGTGCCTCTTTTCTCTCTTCTCCCTCTTAAAGTCTTTTGATGTGAAAGGGTGAATGTTGCCACTCTAGTTATCACCAAAGAAAGGATAGAAAGCCTAGTGTACAGTGCGAGACACATCAGGGTGACAAGTGCTATTTCAGCATCATTAAAAGGAAGTAATTTTCGGTTGTTGAAGTGCAGGATAGAACAATTCAGTAACTGGATAGCACAAGATAGCCTGAGAGCACATGCATTTGACGAGTGTTCTTGCTGATTTCTGACCTGAGTAGTTGTGTTTGATAGACGCAAAGTCATCTAGATATCATTCATTACCTATCTATCTAACGTGGGGGGGTAGAGGGGGCGAAGGAGGTGTTATTATTTTTTTCATGATTCACAATGCAAAGAGTATTTTTCATGCTTCTGTGAATCTAAATGAAAGTCAGATATAGGAAGCTACATTGTCCATGGCCTATTTATTTAAAATTATTTTCTCAGTTATGCTACTGCAAACTAAATACTGTTACACTATTTAATATAAAAAATTTTGTTTTTTCTAGCATGAATACAAAAAAGTACATGAGTTAATAGGGTTGGAAAAATACAGCAGGAGTATTACAAGCACTTCTGAGAAAACTATCTGCATTCTGTGATTCCAATTTTTAGGAACTTTGAAGAACCCCGGAAGAATGTAATAATTTCTCTCTGGGCATAAATCTTGGAGATCCAAATCTATAATAACTTTCTTTGTAAAATTCTTATTGAAGTCAATGTAGTTTTGAATCCTTATCAAAAGAAAGATTAAGTTTCATTTCCTCTGTATGTTTTTTGTTCTATAATAATTTCCTTTTTACTTATTTAACAGACGTATTGAAAGTACTGAATTTAGACCTTATAATGAAAAGACAAGTTAAAATGTTTGGTTCCTGAAAAAGGTTTGGGAAATGCAAATATCAGTACATCTGGGTTTCAGGATCCTTACTTAGATGTCTACAAATAGTCAGAAGAGTTATTCAGAACACTTATTACAAACTGAAACATTATGACTACGGTGGGATGAGAGCTTTAGGGAGCACACCTTCACACCACTTGGTAACAAGGACTGCTGTCCTAGGATTTACACCTGTCAGGGAAGAAAAACACTCCCAATGTCAGCAAAGCAGATATTTCAAACACAGTTGTTTCCGTTTACAAGGAAATGTTTCAAACCTTTAATGTGATCCAAATTATGGTAATGTTGCTTAACTCCTGTATCACTGTTTTCTCAAATAGAAGGCAATGTTTTAGAAACCTGCTACCTCTGATGCTGTTGCACTCACTTGTGACATCAACAGGACATGTTGATAACTTGTGCAGTAACCTAGAAAGACTACATATTGCGACTTTATGTGGCAGGTCTATAACTAAAATTCTCCATGAGTTGCTTAATATTGCTTTCTATCACGCTATAAATTGATTAGACTACAGTATTTGTTCCTTGCTTACTGTGCTGCACTAAGCAATTTTCTTCTATTTAGGATTACTTATCTTTCTTTCTTCCTCTTCTGGGAGGAGGGAATTTTTTTACTGGGTTTTTTAAAGCTTCATAGGAAGGCTAAATGTATACCTGCAAAACAAAAAGGACACACACATGGACCTTAGCAGTGATACATAATTGTCCACACTCTTGATTATTAGCACAGGCCATGTCATACTTTTAGCCCATGCAGATTAGCATATTCTAGATTAAGACAGGGGCAGATTTGGAGTTATCTGTTAGAGCTAATCCTAATAGACATTTGAATTCCTTGCATATTTGGGGAGGGAAAGATGTGAGCATGATGTATGTATGTGAGCTGAATGGATATGGGCTTACTATGCCGTTTGGCCCCATAATCAAATATCACTTCCTAGACCATTTAACTAGAATAAATTTAAATCTTGAGTACCACATTACACGTTATAAACTATCATTTGTATTCATCTTAAAAGCAAAGAGTTGCAGGATAATCTATGATAAATTTCTAATCAAAATCACTTATATAATGAAAGACAATGAGCAGAAAGATCTAAAGTGAAAGATCTATTCCTGAAAATAAGCTATTAAATCATTCTGTCTCTTTATTCTCTTAGGAATTTTTCTGCAAACAGATGCTTATTTCTGTGAATGTATTCACAATACATTTACTAAAGAGTTGAAATGCACAATACACTTAATGCACACAATATATTTACTGAGCAGGTGAAACAAAGTACAATTTATATCATGATTGGTAGGGCATATATTAGCACATATGACTGCTGACTTGTATTAAAAATAGTCAAGTATGCACTACCATGAAAAGTGTATCTGAATTATAGAGCAATGTCTTTGTAACAATGGTTTACTGCCTCTCTGTAGTTTAACAAAATGCTGATACAAATGCAAATGCACTGATGTGTGTAATGGGGTGTGCTATGAAAGCCATGTCCTTCTGCCCTCCAGTTAAACCTGTGATCCTGTTTCCAGTTTATAATGATGAATTTGAGGTATCACTGTTTTCAGAATCTAGGGGGGAGATTTAAAATTTTAGTGTAGAAGAAATAAACTTACAGAAATTTTCTGAATATATCATTTTATGATAATCTCTTTATGCTCTAATTGTCATTAAACTTGAAGTTAAAAATTGATGGGTTGAACTCAAAAAAGGGAATTGAACATGAAAGGATGACAGTTTCTCATTTTTACTTCATAGAAGTGACATTTGATGCCTCATCCTCTAAGGAGCTATGCTGGTACATCTTCAGCTAAAATATTGCTGACTATTTAAAAAAATATTTTCTGAGTCAGCTTTCTTAATTTCAATCCACTAATTGGCATGAATCAATAGAAAGATATGAGCTTTTTCACAGCACAGCTTAGCAAAGCACATTCTTAGTGAATCTATTTATGTTGTATTTCCTCGTTATGAAAACATTGCGGAAAATGGGATAAAACCTGATATATTTTGGGTTATTTACTATGAAATTCTGTATAATTTGATACCAAGACAGTATTTTTCAAAAATTTTATGGATACGTTTAGAAAGCAGAGTAAAAATAAAATGCCTATTTCTAATATAATAGTAGAGGAATGCTTATTCTGTTCTAAACAGAATGTTGTTTCACAAACCATTGCTTGCCTAGCAAATAAAATTACCCTGTAATATTTCAAATAATTTTCTAGGATGATTTTATTAAGTAGGAAAGTTTACAACAAGGAGCACCTCCAGTCAGTATACATAGGAAGAGAATCACTGTTTTCAGGGTCTGGATTTTCTCAACTCATTTGCATTGAAGCTGATAAGCAAGTTCAGCAGGGATTTAGGACCAAGGGGATTAAATATGACTGGTAATATGCATCTTCTTGCTTAAGTTTTTGTTTACTTTTCTACAAGGTTTGTTAAGAAGCTTGAGTCTGCACTAATCCTTCAGTATCTACTCTTGACAATTCTTGTCAGGGAAAGGATAAATATGAATGTAATCATTGGTGTCACTGGCAACTCCCGTGGATAATCTGTTGCTCCTCTTCTAAACTGTAGGGAAAATTGCTGAAAAATTTGAGTCCATACTAAGGAAGTTAAATATTTTATAACCTGCATCAGTTTTCCTGGTTTAGATGCCAAATTGCTCAAGCTATTCTTCTAGTTTGATAAGATTTGTAAATTAAGGTATTTTTAATAAGACTGCAACAAATTTGAGAAGGATTGGAGATTTTGACTGAAAAAGCAAAAAATAAAAAATCATTTAGCAATTCTTTCCAAACTATGAGCTATTATATTATCTGTACCCAGGAAGAATTTTTATCTTCCTTACATATACTATTTTCAAAGAAAGTTCTTCACTTTGTTTTCCTACATAGCATTTTCTTCGTATGTGAAAAAGTATATAAAGAAAGAAAACACATTTTTTCTTGAATATAAAAATGTACTTCTTTTCATTAATTGTGAGAATTTTTTGCCAATAAAGAAAAAATTTTGTTAGTAGATATTACACAACAAAAATGAGGCAGCAGACAAAATGAGGACTCTTCAAAAAGAGAGGGTGGGACAGAATATAGTGAAGGAGGTTTGTCTTCCACAGGAAAGCAGCAGTAGTAAGAGCTTTGAGATCTATTATATTTTACACTGAACTATGAATTAGAGAAACTATCACTCTTCTCAAGGAAAACCCACAGAGATCCAAGGAATTGCCAAGGCTGAATAAAGTGTGAAGCATAAAACCTACATATTTCTCTCCAGGATAGGCAATCTGGGAAACAGACACTACCACAGAGATTGCATAAATGTTAAGTTATATAGTAGGGGAAAAGAAATTGTGGATCCAGAATATTGGTGCATGAGTCTACATGAGCAGGACATGAGAATTTCTACAAGGATCTGAAGACTTGGTGAGGTATTTCTTGACAGGTTTTTATAATACTACATCAAACAACACAGTGTAGAATCAAAAGGAATTCAGAGAATTCCCAATTCAGTTATTTTCCTGTAGAAAGTATGCAATATGGCCAACTCCATAACATCACCTACTTCATTTTTAAAGCTGTTAACTTTCCCAATTTTTGTCCTTCCAACACTGTGTTTGAAAGGCTTTTCCAAAAATTTGCTCCTTTTACAATTATAGATGTCTTTTTTAGTATCTTAGTCTAACAGTTGTTATGATGTTTAGTTGACTGGGTTAATTCGTATCCAAATCATTCAGAAATGAAACAGTGAGAGATAAATATTACAAAACCATCACTGATTTCACAGTTAATGTAACACATTTGAGGTAGGAGACAAGGAGGTGACAGGAAATAGGGTGTCAACTGCTGGTTGTTCTTACATGTGGAGAAAGCCCAAGAACTTGATCTGGGCTACGTGATGGTGGCTTAAGCTAAAAATCTCATTTATAAAAAAAATAATTAGGCAAGAAAAAGAAGTTACAGGTAGAAAGTGGCTTCACACATGAACACCTGACACTACATGTGTATGAGGCAGCTCCCTTGTACCTATGAGACAAGCCGCCACGGCAAGACTTGCACAATCATTTATAAAAATATTCATAGACCCTCACCTGTGCCTCACAAGTTACACAGCAACTCACAAGGCTCTTGACAGCTGCACTTAATCTAGCAGAGTATCAAAAAATCCAATATTCATCCATTTGTGGATTCCACAAGTAGTGGACAGGTGTCCTTGTTAGAGCAACACTTCAACCCCTTCTTTCCAAGAAAACTGAAAGGATGTTCATGACCAATCACACATTCTATCCATAGATCTCTTTTACAGAATAAACTTGTTAGTTGCTTTAGCAATTCAAATAGATGTATCTATGCTGCTGTTCATGCACATATTTTTTTCTAGTCCAAGTAAAATATTAAACAAAATGATTCAATACTTTCAAAGACTTCAGGCATTAGTTGGATACTATTAGGAACATTAAGATTACGGTGATGGGAGGGGAGAGCTGCTCCAAACAAAGCTCTGCCAATGGCATGAACCTATGATCTAAATGAAGGTTTCATTTCCCTTTTTATTTCTCTTGTGGATTTTTATATATTATTCCTTAATTTTTGGCATGTGTACCTCCAACTATATTTTATTGCTTTATTTAATTAATACTGGAGTTCATCTCTGGAAAATATTCAATCTTTACATTACTTTTACTTAGTTGCCTCTTATAAGCATTTCACCTCTTTACTACCATTCCCACATTCATCAATAAACATGGAAACTGCACCCTCAGTATCTCTGCTGTGTTCTCAGCAATTCAACAAATCTTTTTATCTTTTTACACAAGTCTCTCCACTATCTGTCCACTACAATTATGAAAAATGAACAGACAAACAGGTGTCTTCACTTTAAGAAAGCAAAAACAAAACCATAAAAACCCAGAAACACTATCCACCAGTATTCTCTAATGAGAATTTAAGTTCTCATTTTTAATAGGACAAGTGATGCATACTAAGCTGAAATGAATGATAAATAGGTAGCAACTAACGTTTTTAATCTGAGAAAAATTCATGATACATTTTAAAGAACAACAAAAACTCTCATATCATCCATAAAAAGTTACTTTTAATTTATTAAGTAGGATGCCATGGTTAATAAAAACAAAATTATTTTTTAATATCCTACAGCTTTGGGATGTGCCTAAAGCCTTCATACAGATATTCACCTGATAATATAAAGATCATGGTTTATTCAACCACAGCAGCTGTTGTAAACCCTAGATTGTCGTTTACTTTTCAGCTCTAGAAAAAGATTTATAATCTGATTTTAAATGCAACAGATATTTACCCCTTAGATCTGTAGCAAAAACAATCGCATTGATACTACTAGATATACTAAAAGTGGGGGTGAAATATTGTCATGATAATAAAGAAACAAAGTGAAAATAAATGGACTTCACTCCTTTTTTTCTTTTTAAACACCACTTCTGAAATCTTCAGTGAAAAGATGAAAAAAAATTTAAAAGTACATTGAGGGATTACCAAAAAAATTTCTTTTACTTATTCTTGCAAAATACTGATGAATATGTTTAATGAGGATTTTCTTTGTCCCTCTAAGAAATTGAGAGATTTGGTCAAAAGCACAGTGATTTAGAATGCATATTGGCATTCATCACAAAAATATGAGGATTTCCTTATTTAAAATATACCTTTCTTGTTTTCATTAAGAATTAAACCTCCATTAGCTTCTCTGATATCTTTGGAAAATTTTAAACACATTTTAAGGAGTAAAAAAGTATTCTCTAAAAACCCCTTTAACAGGACTGCCTTTCTTAACCCCAGCAGGAAAAATTGATTTGGAGAGAAAAAGATATCTTTTCTGAAGTAATGTATGTTTGGACATGACTAATGTTATAGGTCATAATTTGGAACCAGAAACACAGGTAGTGTGCTATGAGCAGTCATTACAGAACTTATGCATATCCATCACTGTGCACAGCACAATGCATACATTATCACTCTTTGGAGTCTTGGCACTACGGTGTTAAAAGACCAGACACGGCAATTTAAAAATATTAAACCCTCATATATTTATTGACCAATTTATTGCATTAAGACATTCTGATGAGTCTAAGTACATGAAAATGATTACAGGCACCAATGATGTCCTTTTTAAAAGAGTCCTTCTCAAACCCAGCCAAACAGGTGGAAAAAACAGGATTCTTACACATTGTTCTTCACGTGGAAGCCCCCATCCCCTTGGCATTGCAGCAGGGCCAGTTTCCAACTCCCCAAAGTCCTGCTCTGCCTGCACACCCATAGACCATGTCCCAGCCCAGCCTTAGCCTGATCATGGCCCCAAGGAGGTGACCAAAACTCAGGGCTGCGACTGCCCCGGTGTGCCCTGGCTCCTCACTGGGGAGTGGCACAGGCCCTGGTTCCTGCTCTGACACCCCACAGGGACACCCCACTGTTCCCAGTGGCCCAGGAAGAAACCAGCATACAAGGTGCCTGATAGACTAATAATTACCTTGACAGGAGGCAATCTGTATTTTAGAATACAGATTTTAATTACAGGATTCATAAACCTGCAAACCAGAATTAAGTAAGTGCAAAGTCTATGTCTGTATCTAAAAAGCAAAAATGCCTAGAAAGTCATTGTATTAAAACTTTCCCAAAATATGCTTTTTGCTAACATAAATATACTACAAAGTTGCATGTACACTGACAGTAACTGTCAAATTTTATTTGGGTTCAGGAGCAAAAACAAGCGAAAAATAGTAGTATTTTCACGTGAACAACCAAAATATGCTTAAATATCCTTTCCATATCTACAGCATGCTACAAATGTATACTTTTCATCTATATCCCT
The DNA here is from genome assembly GCA_013390045.1 of Picathartes gymnocephalus. NCBI lineage: Eukaryota > Metazoa > Chordata > Aves > Passeriformes > Picathartidae > Picathartes > Picathartes gymnocephalus. Next base: position 10,164 of record WEKY01058275.1, read on the forward strand.
AATCACTCACTTTAAGCCAAACCTCAGATCCATCCATGTGAGTGACTCAACCGTTTCCTCAGGCCAACAGAAAGTTAATGTACACCAAAACTTACTGTTCAGATATGCACAATCACAATTCCTCGTCTTCCTATGCATTCCTAGAAATTCTGTGGTTTAATTAATACTCACTCTCTGATATGTTTGGCTTCTGTGAAGCAGTAGCTCAATAAAAAAAGAAGTTACTGGATTTTTATTGATTTCCAAGAGGTAAAGGTTAAATAAATTGAAACAGTAATGCACAGAATTCATCATAATTTCTCACCATGACTCCAAATTGGATGCTTGCATTTAAGCTTTTAAAAAGTTATTTAAGGCCTCTGGGTAGAGTGACCACTTTCCAAAGTCTCTGGAGATTCTAATTATGTTGCAGTACTATGGAATTCAGATCTCTAACTTAGGAGCTTTGATGCAGATATTTAAGAAAAATGTATAGAATGCACCCATGAAAAACTAGACTTCTTTTACCAGTTTGAAATAAGATATATATCAGAAAGTTATTGTACTATTTTATTAACCATGCATTAATTAGACACTCTGGTGCTGACTCCTCAGGTTGGTCAATGAAGAAAGTTATGACCATTTTATCTTCAGTATTTTCTTCAGCCAGTTAATAAATATATATTAAACTTGCTGATTAAAACAAGTATGTAACACTATTAGATTCTCTCATTGGCTTCATCTACTTTATGAACATTTGCCATAAAATTACTTTTTCACCCTCATTTGGATCAACTAAGCAGATTGTTTTACAGTCTGCCTATATGAAGCAGGTTTCTTTGTGTCTAGAACTTCTTATAGTCCTTTTCAGACTCTACATGTATTTTTAGTCATTTTCACATGTGCAGCCAGAATACATTCACCAAGAATATAGGCAGTGATAATGACACCTTCCTAATGCTTTTTCTCCATTATCTATTTGCACAGTTATGTTATTTAGAGTAGCTGAACAAGGCATTTTTTTGAGGGATATATTTACAATGTTCATCATCCAAGAGAAAACTTCCTGTTTTCCCATTGTGATCACCATTCTTAGACTGAATCTTGCAGGAAACTTTCTAATTAAATGTCATCTTTAGAAGATTGGATTAGGTAAACATAATTCTTCCAGCTTCCCTCTGAAGCTCTAATGAAGACACTAGAGGAGTCACAGGGAACTAGAATATCCTACAGTGGAAGCACAAGTATTCATCTAAATATATAGAAGGAAGAAGTATATTTTTGCTGTATGAAATAGTTCAGATATTATATATAATATATCATGTTCCAAAGATCACTTTAGTAAAGATATCAATACACCCCATGTCCTCAACATGTCAGAGAAGTATGTGTTTGATAGTTTCCTGTTCTTTTTTCTCCTGTAGAGAATAATGAGAGAAGCAACAACCAAATCAGCCACACTCTTCAGTAAAAAACACAAGATTCACTTTCTGATTGATTCTACTCTTATCATCCTCCTAAAACAACTGTGGCCTTAGACATTCTTCAAGTTTGAAATCAGTATAAAAGCTTAGTGCACATAAGTATTAGTTCTTATCTCTTGCTTTCCAAGTTGATTATATGACAGTATTGTCAAGGCATCTTTTCTGGTGTCTTAATCAGCACATACATACAGCTGATTTTAGTGCTATCTTTTGCCATTTTTTAACTTGGAAGGGCTGTTCTCATTATCCTTTTTTCACATGTTTTTCTAAGGTATTCTAAATTGTCGTCTATTGTATATATGATCTCATTTTCTGATGAGTATTGGCATATACATTTTATATACATTTATGTATATTTTATATAAATTTTATAACACTTTTTTTTTAATTACCAAGAAAAATGTTTCAAGATCCTAATTTTCTTTTTTTTTCATCCTTTTGGAGCTACAGATTCACTAATATTTTTGGAGGACAAGGGAAACCTGGAAAAAAAACTTTTTTTTTTTTCAGAATTATCATTTCCTGAGTGGAAGTGATTAGTAATTGCAAAGGAAAATAAAATAAATTAAAAAAAAAGAAAATCTAGCCTTTGTTTATCCATGATGTGTTTTTCCCCTGATACACCAATGTATTTTTGCTGTGTTGCATTAAAATTGATGAATCTCTATGTCATGATCTACATTAATCAGGAGATAATTCTGTTCTTTGGCTTCTCTAAATTCTCACTGTCTTTTCCTATTTTTAAACCTTTTATTGCTATCAGTAGGCTTTCTTACCTTTTGTTCACCTTTTGTTCAACTTTTTTTCTCTATGAACACCATTATCAGACACACGAGAAATTTCTGGCATCTTCTCACAGAAGCCTTCCTGTAGCCACTCTTTTATCAAAACCTTACCATGAAAATCCAATGCACTATGTAGGAAAAACATACAGCTTAACTAGAATGTTAACTTAGGTCCATCATTTAAATGCCTGAATTTAGATTGGCTAACATTTGGTCAACACAATAACTTTTACATGAAAATTACACTGACAATAGAATTGATGGTGGTGAAACCAAATAATACTGATATTTGCTTTTAAATTGCTTGAAAGAAAAAATGCATTGTCCTTGCATAGAAATTCACTTTTTAATCATTTTTGTGAAAATATACTACTAGAATCATGATTCTCATAATCTGAAAGAATCCATACTTAACAATCATTATATTTCTCATAAAAAAACTTTTTTAATCTTTCTAGGAAATTTAAAATCCTGATTCCTTGGATCTTCCTCCCACAATTGTCCATGCCAAGGATTAATTGGAACCACCAATCTCTCTTCCAAGGTGAAATAAATAATTCCTTCTAGGGTGAAAACAAAGAACAGTTCAAAGGACAATATACTCCAGAGCTGATTCTCAAGAAGAGGAATGGATGTGGAACAAAACTACAGCATCTCTATCCCTTCACCCCCCAGCTGTCGCTGTTTTCCCTGCTCCCAAGCAGGGGAGACAAGACGAAACACACAGAACGCAGATCAGGCTCCAACTAACTTTATTTCAAACTTACACATCTTTTATAACCCCTGTGTACAGGTGTCATGCTATTGGTTAGAAAGATGAACACACTATACAACTATTGGTTAACTAATAATAGTTTTATCACACCAGCTGCAAGACCATGTTTTCATAGTTTTAGAAACCGTTTTATAAACAATACTAGCGAAACCGTGAGAAAACTTTCTCTCCTGCTCTAAACATGCCTGAGTTCTTTACTCAGGCTGTTTCTAGCATCCGCACCCAGCATTCTACAGAACGTTGTATTCTGAAAGGTCCACACACATCCCTCATGCCACACTTTTGCAAATTCATTGCATGCCTTCAGTTTCATATTATATCAACTTAATTCTGATAGGCCAAAAGATACTCTTATATTATTCCAAGCACTTTTAACAGATAAAAAATATCAACACATTAAGAATTGTAACCTAAAGCCAGAAGGGTTCAAAGAAGCTCCAGGGCCAAACACTGGGTACAGAGATATGACAAATCTGCTAGACTCTGGGAGGGTTACACTAAATCAGTCACTTCCAGGCAGGGAAATCAGAATTGCCTCAAGTCATATCCAAGTTCCTTCTTCTCTTAGGAAATCCAATTACATAAATACTAAATGGCAAAGAAGCCAACCAAGTATTGCTTTCTATTATTTCTACATTGAATCGAGCAGCACTGACTTTCAAAAAAAGTCAAAAAGTACTTGCAATGACTAATGACCAGGAGGGAGAATATACACTCTTCCAGGTAAAATGCAATAGCAAAATTCTTGATATTAGTAAATTTAATTCCTTCAGACTTTGTGAATCCACTTAAACTCCAGATTATAGACATCTAAAATTGAGTACCATGTATAGTCAGCTAAATGCATCTCAGATTTCATTCCCCATGTTGACTAGGGACTTGATTTACTTCCATTCATGTGGGCATTTAGTGCCTATTCATACAGTCCGAGGAACAAAAGATGCAGAGATATGGCTGGCAGGTGCAAAATAACACCAACAGGAGACATGGCAGTTCTGAATATAAGGTAAGAGAAAAGTCAGGAGGATCTCCTGGGTCCCATCATAGGGTATGGGATGCCTATGTTTGGGCAAGTTAATTAAGTCCTTGACTTCCAATTACTACAAGACCTTAGACATATAATTTGAATATAAATGCTTGTGTATAATCTTCTTAGTTTGAAGCCAAATCCCACTCTGGGCAACTCCACCTGAAGTTGTTTTGAAGTCCCTCATGCTCGTTCCATTTGCATAAACATAGGTGCCTAGACTAATTTCAGACATCTAAGGTATCCAGGACATCCAAACAACACTTAGTTCAGCCAAATAGAGTGCCTGAACTAAGGCAGTAGAAAGCCTTTTTGGAAAGCAGATAACCAAGGATGAGCAAAATAGCATCACAAACATTATTGCATCCATTAGCAGAAAAAGATCTTACAATAAGTGCCATTGGAACTCTACTAATAACACCTGGCAGGATTTGCCTAAGTTTTGGACAGTTAAGTTCAGTCAATGAATATAATACCAGGTAACTGTCATAGACCTGTAACATTTTTTAATAGCAATGACACTATGCTAATTGAATTCTAATTCACTAAATTGTAAGCTATGTGCCTAAAACCCCTCTGGGTGTTCTATTCAATACAACTGCTTTTCATTTCCTTCCTGGAATTGTTAAAAAATTGTTTTGCATACCTTGTTTACTCAGCAGGAGGTATCACATTACTTTAGGTTGAATTTCAATAATACACTACATTGTACTATGTGGTCTTTATGTACCTCAAAGGGATATTGTAAAACATAATTAAAGTGTTTTAATTATTTGGAAAATTTTAAATTGAAAGTAATGGAGAAAACTAGCAAAATTTAAGTCACAACTGAGAAAAATCGAGTCATAGAATATTCTGAGTTGGAAGGGACACACAAGGATCATGGAGTCCAGCTTCTGGCCCTGCAAAGGACACTCCAAGAGTCACACCATGTGCCTGAGAGCATTGTCCAAATGCTTCTTGAACTCAGGCTGATGCTGTGACCACTTCCCTGGGGTGCCTGCTCCAGTGCCCAAACACCCTCTGGGTGAAAAACCTTTTTCTACTATCCAACCTAAACCTCCCCTAACACAATTTCAGGCCATTACCTCTGGTTGTGGCATTGGTCAGGACCAGTGCTCCTCCACTCTCCCTCACAAGGAAGCTGTGGGCTGCTCTTATTCGGGCTGAACAAACTGACACCAGAAGAAATGGCCTTAAGGTGCATCAAGGGAGGTTCAGATTAGATAATGGAAAAAAATAATTCACTGAAAGAGTGGTTAGGTATCAGAGTAAGTTGCCCAGGGAGGTGGTGGAGTCACCAATTCCAAAAGCATTCAAGAAGTGTCTGGATGTGGCACTTGGGGATATACCTTAGGGGTGACTATGGTGGTGCTGGGTTGAGTGTTGCACTAGATGATCTGGAAGGTCTCTTCCAACCTTGATGATTCTGTGATCAGACACAAGACTAGCATAAATACAGTAGAGTAAATAGGTCTTTTGTAGATAAATAGTCTTACCCTAAATAGCTGTAACAACTGTCCTAGCAGACACTTGTGAAATAAAAAATAATATTTTCATTCCATTAGAATTAAATGCAGAAAAAACATTCTCAGTTAAAATGGAGTGTGTCCATAGCATGATTTCCATCAGATTAAGCAGTCTAGTTTTAAGAAATTAGTGTAAATTGCATTTGCAACAAAGGCCAATGATAAACCCTTTCTGAGTGAAAGTATTACACCCTTTCAGATTATTTTATAACTTACAATTGTAAAAAATAAAAAAAGTTTTCAGTACTAGCAAAGAATAATTTTAAAAATTAAGTTTTAAGTTACAAAATTTGGACTTCAGCAATATTTAATACAAATGGTGGAGTGGTGATAACATTACTAGACTTAAATAATATTTTGTCAAAATCAACACAAGATAATGAGTGTTGAGGGATTTAAGTGCATAACTAGAAAGCCTTGACTTCTTGTGAGATTTCGGAATATGTAATCCTGTAAGGACAAGGATGAAGTGAGATAACATTGCTGTGAAAAATTTAATTTTCCCCTGATTATTCAAATTACAGAAAAATCCTTTTTCTTGTAACCCCTTGTCATCAGGGGAGATCTCGTTGCTTTCTACAGCTACTTGAGAGGAGGTTATAGCAAGGTGGAGGTTGGTCTCTTCTACCATGTCTGTAGTGAGAGGACTTGAGGAAATGGCCTTAAGCCGAGACAGGGAAGATTCAGATTAGATATCAGAAAAAATACCTTTACTGTTGTGGTGGTCAGGCATTGGAATATATTGCCCAGGGAGCTGGTGGAGTCACCATCCCTGGAGGTGTTCGAAAGATGTTTGGACCTGGCACTAGGTGTTATCATTTAGTGAGTTAGGGGTTATTAGGTGAACTCGATCTTAAAGGTCTCTTCCAATCTTGACTGTATTATTCTAAGTGAAAGTAATAGAAGAAAATAATGGGAAATCTCACAGAAAATATGAAACTGTCTCATAAAACTTGATCTAGTCCTTCTCTCTGTGTCTTCAGCCTTTACAGAAAGAAGAAAACATCTCATTGCTGTAAAATTTCTGAAGGAAGATCAAAATTAAGCACAATCAATATTTGATCATGTAACTGCTTTCATTAAAAATGTCACAGACGTTATGTATTATATTTTAAGTGTATATATTTGCAAATAACAGTATAGAAGAAAACTTGCGCTACCATGGAGACATTATTAACATCAAGTATTTCCAAAATACTTCATATCACTAAGTTAAAAACGTACTATTTTATTTTAGGCTCACTTATTCAAAAAACAAGCAAACAAAAAGAAACCAAAAAACTACAAAACAAAACTAACAACCAGAAAACAAAACCTACTCTTCTTGATTTGAACATAGTGATGCTCTCAAAATGAAATTTACTTTTCTGTAACCATCTTGGAAGCCATTCATGTAACTGACAAAGTTATTGCTAGAATGTTGTAGGTTGCTCTAAGACAACTTCTTTCACAATCATCTTAAAAGCAGGTTTCCATGGCTTCCATTTCCCCAAAAATGAAAGCACCAAGTCAAATAGCATTCAAAGACCACTCTCTCAGAAATAATTGCTAACATGGAAAATTACTTTGAGTAGGTATAAACTTCATACTGTCAATAAATCCACAAGTTTTCTCATATTTAAGTTTATATTTATTGCTTTTTTTTCGTCTATAGGCTTACACGAAATGTCAAGAAAAATCAATGTGACAAAATCAACTTGAATATAAAGATGAACAATTTCTATTGCTGTAAAAAAAGTCATGAATACATACATACTTGAGAGCAGATTTTGGCTCACTGGATATAAAAAAACCCAACATTATGAATTTTCATGGACAATGAAAATAAAGCAGTAGCAGCTCACTCCTTTTCCATATTCCACCCATTAAGGTGATATTCTAAGTTAGAGTGCAGACCTGTGATGAAATTAGCATTTCCCAGTAAATACCTTAAACACTTCCCTAAGCATCTGTTGCTTCTCTGTGCTAGATATCTAAAGCATTTTGTCTGAAATAGTGAAGTAATTCTATTATTTGTATGGCCAAGTACTCAGAAGTTAAGAAGTGAAGTCTGTTTAGTGTGTCACTGACTCCATATGAGAATGGTTGAAATGGAAGAGTGCATTGGCAGATGTTATTATACAGGATTGACGAGGGAATTCAGAGGAAAGAAAGGACCGTTCAATTGCATTTAGAAGGCAAAGAGCATAGAACATTGCCTATGAATCTGGCCAGAATGGTTCAGATGAAAAAGTTGTCTGCTATGTACTACTTCTGCTGAAAATAGATAAATTCTGCTATGGCATGGATTTTTATTACTCCCAGACACAACGCAAATAACATGACTTTATGATGTGGCTTAATTTCTGTACAACTCTGACATTTCATCTACCTGTTTGAAATATTTAAGCATGGATCTGTTTACAGATCTTTGGTGTCCTTTTCCACAACACTATTCTCCTGCTCTATAATTAGCCTTTTGTTTAGCATAACAATTAAAATTAAATTAGCATGCTGAACTATACAATATTTCATGCTATGCCTACAGCTGTTGACTTCATTTTAATTTGAATATAGGCAAGGTTCTGAAATATATTTTCCTCCATATCATCTTATTAAAATAATTATAGGCATTGTCTAAAAAGCACAATCTTAATGAACTTAAACTAACTTTAATTTTAACATCTGACCTTGCCACTAATATATTACAGGTGCTATGGGTCACCAGGAAACATCGAATATTTAAGGAATTATATGGAATACAATTTTAATTATATCCTACATACTTTTATGGTATGCAATTGATTCTTATTGTTGAAATCTGTTAAATAAATTCATTTTTGTCAAACCCCTTATAACTTCTTGTTCTTTATATTTCACTTATAGCCTTTTTGACACTTACCTTTTCCACATAACTGTTCATATGTCTGTTACTAAAACTGTCCCATAACAGACCAGCACATTTATCTGCTGAAAACTCTGTTCTGCTGCATTAGATAAGTGTTCTTACCTCTTACAGAAGTCTTTTAGCTCAAATTTATTTCATTTTATGTCATCTCAGCTGTGATTCACAGCTTCTTCCCTCCAGAATCATTTGCTTCTACGCACATAGATTTTTTTCCCATTCTACTATTGTGAATGCAATATCTGATTCGAATGAGCCCATTAATCTATTCTCAACTTTTTAAAATATAAATTTATATTTCATCCATATGTGGATATTTCCCTAATCGCTCTGCTGCCCGGGGT
>WEKY01058277.1:0-24377 GCA_013390045.1 Picathartes gymnocephalus
TTTTAAATTTTTTAAAATTAGAATTCATAGAAAACTCATGGAATCACAAATATCATTGGCTTAGGAAGGAGTATGATATTATTTGTTGTTATTATCATATGTTCCTAGTAGTAAATTCCATAGTAAAAGATGAATCTCCCACTAGGAAACAGGTAAATAGAAGTCTGTTTCTTATAAGAAAATATTAGAAACAAGTTTGAAACAGAAGACAGCAATGCTTCTATATGAATTCTGCTAATTTCCAAGGAAGAGGAAATTTATTCAGTTTCTAGTGAAGCATGAAAAAGGACAATCCACATTAAAGCTATTCCATTCCTCGGGAAAAAAAACAAAGCCAGAATTGAAGCCTTCTCTGTACAAAAGTTTGGAAGAATAAGTATTTTAAAAATAGCTTATGGAGCTAATTCAAGCAAAGACATAGCTGTGAATGATTGTCATTAATAAGAAATCAGAGCTGTTAATAAGATCCAGCTCATCCATTATTGAAATTGATGTCTCAGAAATGTAAATAAAGTCAACTAAAAATTAAAGAATCCAAAATAAATCCTCACAATTTAGTAAAGACTGACAGGGTTCAAGTACATGGGGTTCTTACAATTCCTTTGAAACTGGAAACACTTGAATTGGATTTGTGTTTGTTGATTTTTTAACACAGTACAATTTCAGGGAAATACACATCCAATAGACACTGAAATCAAGGCCATTTTGCTGAACTGGATATATTGTCAATTGTTTCTTAAATCAATAACAGTATCCAAATAATATAATTCTATTTTTGTATAAAAACAGGTTTTCTTTCCAAACATATATTTATAGAAGCCAGTAACTTTTTTCTGAATCAATATCTTTTCATTTACATCAATACATTTATTTCTCAACTCCAGATTTTTCAGTCAGAAGTACTTGCCCATCCAATGCATATTTCCAGACAACACAAATCCATTCAAGCTAACCCAATACAGCTGCATCTGCTATTCTGCTATGAATAAATACAATGTTTTTCTATGGAATTGAATTCATATTATTGAAAACAACATATCTGAAGCTATCACACTTTACATTCAATTACCATGGTGCGGCTGCAACCAAGATTTGTCATTTATTTTTCAGCTTCTGCTGAATGCGTACTCACATATTGAATAGGCAGTGTATTGCTGGTCAAAACTTAGAGATAGTTGAATATATATATTCAGGTATTTTCCAAATGGAGCTCAAATGCTTGCACTAGTGATGGAAAACCAGGCCTCATTACTCAAGCAGCTTTCCTTTCCTGTAACTTCCAGTTCTTAGGACTGACAGCTGAAGAGCAAAAGATTCTGGAGACCAACTCCTCAAAATCTCTTTTTTTGAGACCAACCTCAAAATCTCCTCATTACAATCTCTTTCTCTTCTCTACTTGCTAAGTGTAAGTGGCCAGTAGTGAAAAAAGTGATTGTTTCACGTATAGATCCAGAAAGTATAAACAGAGGTCTCTATTATTTCTATTTACACTACAGATTGCCAGAGAGAAACTTTATCCACGGGAAATTAGGATTTTAATTTTTAATTTTTTTTTTACTTCAAAGTAAACATGAGGGTGTGAAGAGGTAAGATACCTTGTTGTAACTGCCTTCCTGCACCAGCATATTTTTTAGTACTCTCATGATTCCTACTCTGATATTTCATTCTGTCTACCATGAAAACATCTTCTGCTATTCAGTTCTGAAGATGAAAAAAAGGTGAACACTTTTTCAGGCCAAGACACTTGTCAGTTATCTTTGTTGGTACAACATTTGTGTTTGAAGAAATATTTGACAGTGCTACATATTTTGCCCTTCACCCTCTCCTACAGAAGCTGATGAAGAAAGAAATACAGTAAAAAAATTGCTTGCCTATGAACTCTGTTTCCAATTAACAAATAATTAGTATGATTCTTTAAAGCATATGTAATACAATTAGAAAGAGAGCATTTTCAACGTATAGTGTTTATCAAAAATGTTTTCATACTCCTTAAAAGATTTTGGCTGCCAGTTGTAAAAAACGTAAAACAGGAATAGTGACAGCTACAAAAGGAGAAATGGATTTCATGTTAGCTTTTACCCACAATAAGTGATTTTCTTTTCCTTAAGCCTATAACCTACCGAAAGTGACTGAGAAGACTTTTAGCAATTCAGTATAATAAGCCATGAAAATTTCCTGAAAATTATTGTATTGTAACAGATTAAAATATCAGTCACAAATGCATGGGCCTACTTCCATCTTTGTAGTCTTTCTACAGTGGAGAGTAACATCCAGGGAAAGAAACCCACAATTATGATTTCAGATAAGGATTTATATTTTCATTATAATGTTTGACCTTAGGCTGAAAATATTTATTCAATACAATTTCTTATAACGACCATACCAAATGTAACCTTAATGATACTCCACAGTTCTGCGATGCAAATTCTAATCTGTTCATGATTCCTGATTGTGCAAATGAAGCCTAATTAAGTCTTTTCTATTCAGGGAAACATTAAACATTAAAAGAGGATTTTTTTTTTAATTGGAAAAGCAAGGTCAATATAAACAATTAAGAAGAATTTGTTGCTGAGTACTCTGAAAATGTAATTTCAAATGCTTTTTATTGGATTCAATTTAGGGGTTCCCCACTGGTTAATTTTTGAAGCACATTTATGAGAACTGCAAACTGCACTGTGTCCTGGAATCTACTTCTTCATTAAATTAAGATAAAAGTGAACTAGACATACTAATAAACTATTGCATGTAGCCTTTTGCTCCATAAATCAATTTTTTTTGCTGGAGCAATCTTTTCTGCATTTGCCCTGAGTGTACATATTTGTCAGTAACAAATGTACACTGCATGGTAAGGGTCAATAAAAATTATTTTGAGGTACTGTCAGAGAAAATAGAGGTCTAACATTTCAACTTTGAGCAGTCCTTTTGAGAAACTTCATCTAATTTGTAAATATTTTCATAGATTACATTTCATTGATAATTTTATTAAAAATTTTAGAGTAATATTTATTTTCTTAATATCCTATATACACTATTTGGACTTTAGATAAAGCTTTTCTATACCCAGATACAGCAACATGATGAATAGAATAAAACACATAGTAGTGAAATGGAAGTCAGGAATCTAATATTCAACTTCCCTGAGTGGCCTTCAACATAATTTGGACTGTGGAGTATTGCTACAATAAAATTAACAAAATATTAACAGAAATACTGACATTAATGTCACTGCTTTTTTTGAGTTTTGATTTTTTAAAATTGTGTTCGCAACATATATAACATCGTAGTTATATATGTTTATGCTAATGAAGGTATCAACAACAGAATTTCTGATGGTGATTATAATGGAATTGTGGCTTTAGCACTTCTGAATAGTACAATTAAACTAAATTCATAAATCTAATGGTAACAGAGCCCTTCAATGATCTCTAATAATCTCTTTCCCTCCCTTCACCCTATCCCCCATCCCTGTGACCTGATGTTCTACTCGCTGCAAATGTTGGAATTGTGTCAGGAAACTTTCCACCAGTAAGGAAAAGACTGATGAATACTCTTTTTGAACTGTCCTCTATATAACCCCATTCAGAGAAGGCCTTCTGAAAAGTCTTCCTTTTCCTCCCTCCTTCCCTCTCTTCCTTCTGCTCTCCTGTCCTCCCTTTTTTTCTCTCTTTCTGTCGTCTCCTCATTTTCTTTTTCTCTGTTTCACTCTGTCTTTCTCATGTGGTACCACCAGTAAGAAGGTTATGCTTATCAGATACTAAAAATGTCTCCTATATTCAAAGTCTTTGATATTAAGTACATATATATATAGTCAATATCCACATTGAATTTTATATATAGCAATATGTAACATGTTAATATATTGATATATTTCTATTCATATGTCAGCATTTATCAATATTAATCAGTGCAGAGTTTGATTGCATGCATGGAAGACAGTTCCTAATTTAACTGGTAATGCACAAGAAAAAAGCAGGAATCCAATTACTTCAACATCTCATTTGCTCTTCCATGCTACATGGGAAATTACTTGTGTAGATAGCAGTGACATATACTACTACAGTTCTGAAAATAAAAAGCTTTAGTAATGAGAAGTTGTAAGGGTATACCCATGGTATTCTCTGCCTTGAAAAGTTCTAACCTTCCTACCTTTTATTCTGATTCATCTATGAATTCCTACCAGAAATGCTTGTTCCTTGTGGCCTTCCTGTGCTTCAGAGGTGATATTGCCCTAGACAATATTTTAATGTCAGAAATGAAGAAAAAGAAAGTATGCATTAAAAAACTAAACAGTTTTAGAACTTTTGAGGCGTAAGTTCAACTTCTTTGTAAGCAGTGATTTAGATCCTTTAATCTATCCTTATGCAAATTTATTGCTTTGCATTCAAATTTCTCTACTGCTTATCTAAGCGTTTTTACAAGAAATGCTTACCTTGTATTGCATTCTCCCTCCCCCTTTCCTTCCTTCAGGCTTGCATGCCCAATTAAATTTTCTCTGCCCTGTCCAGCTGAGCAGGGGAAGTGATAGAGCAGCTTGGTGAACACCTGGCAAACAGCCAAGGTCAACCCATCACAATCACTCTCAGAGTAAAGGATTTCTCCCTCATATTTAATCTAAATATATCAGTGTTAAAGCATTACCCCTTGTCCTGTCACTGCAGGTCTCTGTAGTATTGAAAGGCTGCACCAAGTTCTCCCAGGGGCCTTCTCCTCTCCAGGCAGAACAGCTCCAACTCGCCCAGCCTTTTTCTGTAGGAGAGGTGTTCTAGTCCTTTGAACTATGAAATAAAGCAGTCTGCAACTTCCAAACGTAAAGTGCTAAGATTGAGGTAAGACCGAAGTGAAGCTGCTATTTTTTCTTTTCATACTGTGAATTATCTTACTATAAGTTCAGCATAGTTAGGCAATTTTCTTCAAACAGCTGTCATGAGCATTTATTGTAATTGAATTATCTTTCAGGTTTTTTTGGGTTTTTTTTTTTTTTTAATATACAATTGATATTGAGAGAGTATCATTTTTTTCAAATATAAAGTTAAAACTGAAAAGCATTTAGTGCTCATAAACCTCAAATTTCATAGTAAATATCCCAGAAATATTTTGTAACATCTGATTTTAGGCTAAGGCTTGGAAATTTTGCTACCAGATACTTTTTATACATGCATTTACCATATAGGTAGTGATAAGACACAGTTAAACTGTAATCTCTGCCTCTTACCTGAACTTCACAAGGCTAGAAATTGAAAAATGAAAATTTCTCTTCTGTGACAACAACAACAACAACAACGAAAAAAAGCAATTATAACTTCTGCCCATGCAATATTTTACATAAATCTCATTATGGCATCTGGATAGCTATTACTCTGGTTATTCAACAACCTTGATGAGCTCTCTTTTTAAAGATGATCCAGCATCTATTTTTAGTATAGCACAAAAGCACACTTTCAGGATTTAATTTTAATATGCTGTTGTCATTCCTTTCACATCTTTAGTACAAATCACTAAAAAACATGTTCAATGAGTCTCATCTCAAACCTATGTTAGTTAATGGAAAGAATGTCTCTGACTAATGGATTTGGACCCATTCCTTTTTCATTTGGGTAGGTTGCTAAACTCATCCCTTTTCCAAGAGTTTTGGAAAAAGAAAGTTTTTTTCAAGACTGGGTCTGCATTTCATGTTTCGGTTTGCTTCTTTTGTTTTGCTTCAAGGATGTATGGAAAAATGTCTTTCTGGGGAAATCTAGTGAGTTTTTTTTCAGTTCCACTAGAAATTGGAAAGATGATACTTAAAGATATTCGATGAGTTAATGCACGCACATACACATGTATGAAAACTCAAGTGCATGTATGCATATGATTTGTCTAACTCTTTATGATATGAAAGAAAGCATTACTAAGGAATGAACAGTATTAAAATTTCTAGAACACCCAATCATAACTACTTTAGACATGCAGGCTATCAACCTACAGTTATGAAAATATTACTATACATTATGACATTATGTATATTGCCCTGAAAGAAGTTAAGTGAGATCTCATGGACACAAGGATATGATACTAAAACTTAGGGGAGAAAAAAAATGTTAAAAAAGCTAATTCATTGTGGTTCCTGGATAAGAAACTTTCCAGAAACTGATTTGTTTCCTGTATTTTATCTCAAAATAAAGAGGAAAATAGCATAATCCCTCTGAGATAGTTAAAAAGGTGTTTTGACAGCACTGCACATGCAACCAAGCCCTGCCAATGGCTGTCACATCAACATATGCCCAGAGCTTCCTTGGTACAAACTGTTCCTGGCAGCTGCAAGTGATGTTACTACTATTAGAGACATTTTATATTTATGTCTTTACTTGTTTTGGTGTGCAAGTAGAACTGGTAAATGATATAGAAAAATAATTATAAAGATTGCGTTTGCGAGAATTTGTAAGAGGCTTCTATATTCCAATTACTCCTATGAGAAACATGCCCAGTAACATATTGAATAGCCCTGTTTCAGGCACTCTTCCACCTCAGGCCAGTGCTACCACTGCAGAGGATGTGCTAGTAAATGAGAAGGGAATAAATTCTGTCTCCCAGAGAGCAGCATATTTAAAGAATAAAAATTCTAACTAGGAGGTAAAAAACACTGGTCAGTCTAAGGGTAGAATAGCATCTTCCATGTACTGGGAAGGTCTGGATACTGAGAAGATACACTGAAAGGGTATTAGCTGTCAAGGCAACTGCATTCACTGACAGCTCTTCTGTAAATAAAAGTAGCATTATGACTGACTTTCAGCACCTACAAATGTTCACGACTAAAGACTGAATGTACACATGGGAAATACATGCATGCTAAGCAGCTAAATGGAGGATTGGCTTTGCAGTAATAACTACTGGGTAAGGAACTTCACAGCTCCTTTTGAGTTCCTTCTACTATTCCCATAGTAAGCATGCAAACATCTCTAGACTGCTCTTGCAAATTTCTACACGCATGAAGGCAACTGCCACAAACTAGAAATAGACTAACCCTTATGCTCAAGGGATTAGTTTTATTCATTTATTGAATTTCTAATGGGTGTAGAACTCGCTATTTATGCTGAATCATGGCATTACTTTGTACAAAAATATGCCAATATTCGTCAGGAAAGAAACAAAGTAAAAAAAATAAAATAAAAATACAAACCATATACAATCTCCTTCTGGGAAGAAAGCATCACTGTATTTTGTCTGTAGTGTAGCATGCATCTGTGTCTGTTCAGAAATTATCATATTTACAATGTTGGAGTTTTCATTGATCTGGTTAATAATTAGTATTTAAACCAGCTCTTTGATTTGGTGACAGTTGCCCAAAATAAAAGGCAACGTATAACAGAAGCAGATACTTTTTATTATACTACCTGGTGATAGGTTATGTACTTCTAAGCAAGCAGTAGGAACAACGAAAAATGACCTCAGAGGGGGATTTGTGATTTCCTTGCAATGTGTTTGCATAGGCTGCAGATGGTAGTGGAAAAGAAACCAGCCAGCACATGCTGATAAGTGTGCTGGAATGATATTGGTACTATTCAGCTCAGTAGATAAAACATTGGCCCTACACCCTAGACAGAGAGAATTCCTATCTCTATGCATTGTTATCCTGTCTAGGTGGCAAAAATTACTGTACTCCATATTTGACAGATATGTATATTTAGTTAAATGTAAATATCTCTGTTAGAAAAATTAGTTTTCTGTCATAAGCTGGTTTTCCTTATCAGCATTGTTTGGACCCTCCACTCTAAGGTTCACCTTAAAAGAATATATGAGGAAAAAAACAGACACACTTGCAGTTTTAATGATTATATTGATTATAATGATTCAGATGGGGTAAAAAATGGATTTCAATGTGAATACAATGAATATTCTCAAGAAAGAGATCTCAGTTTTTTCAAATCACAGCATCAGAGACCAGTCCCAGTTGCCTGCATGAAGAATACAGTGTGTTCTAAGCATCTGAGGTTTAACTATACCACACAAATGGTTGTGTGGAGTATCTGCATTTGAGGAAAACAGTAATATTTTTTTTGGTTTCTGTTTAAAGCCAAAATTTGAGGCAATGCCTGTATAGTGTCACAGAAATAGCAGGGATGGCTGAGCTGAATTCTTGTGAAAAGGCATCTAGTGTCCCTGTTCTTCATCCATGACTTTTCTTTCATCCTCAGCCTTTAGAAGGATGCTCCTTTTCCTTTTATATCACATAATTCTCCACTACTGCCCAGAAATCAGGTGCAATAGGATGGAGTTAATGTTCTAGCAGAAAACTATTACTTAAGATATGAATTTTTAACCAGTAGTTGTAGTTTCTGTGCTACTCCTTTCATTAGTTTGGATTTACATACTTTTACATTGTATTTCAAGAGGCTTTTTAAAGACAAATACTGTGTTCAACAGTAACTTATGTAGCAGCCATTAGAAATATATCTTTATGACATAGTTTTATCTAGTGGCTGTGTCCATGGCTTTAAGAAATTTCCAAAAATCTGACTTCAATTAAAACTTTAAAAAACTATATTCATTTCAGTATTTCATCAGATATATGTATGATATTATTTAATATGTATGGGAGAACAACAGTGGTATTTTACACTGCTTGAAGTAGCAACTGAACTACCTCATATAACAAGAGGTCAAGCATGTCATCAGTGTTGTTCTCTGATGCTAATTTACCATAAGAGAAAGCAGACCATATGGAATAGAGGGAACTACAGCTACTAAGGAGATACCGGTTTGCCTCAGAATAGAAAGTTTTTCTATTTTATACCCTGTACTGCAAAAACTACAGGTTACAACATAATGAAAAGAAATTTAAGAAGCAAACTTTTGATGATGAAACTAAAGTTGGATCACAAAAAAAAGGGGGATTCTCTGTATTATATGATTTAAAAAGTTAGGGATGTACGTCCTGCATTTTATAGCAATGAAATTCTTACCAGAAGTAAAATATATATCGAGAGATGGAAATAGATCCCTTGTCTTTTAGCAATGCTTAAATATTGCTGGAACTACAATTGTTTAGGGGAAAGTTTAATTGATTAACTTTAATGACTAAATACTGTAAAAAAAAATAAATAGCCCATTTATTATTCTAAAATTATTTATATTTATAAATTTTTGTTTAAAAGTAAGAAAATTTAATCTTTTTTTTTTAATAAAAACAGATATAATACTCTGAATTAAAAAGCATCAAAGGGATCATTTAATTATTCTTCTGCAAAGGCGCAGGAGTTTAGAAAGTCATTATAGATTAATAGATTTTTAAAACAATATAGATTTGATAACCCTTATTTTAGCTCTGGTGAAAACTTCTAGGGAATTTAAGAAGTGCTCAACAAAGAGGTGAGGCTTTGCTTGCTTTAGTTAAAAAATAACATCTGCTTTGCCTTTCTAGCAACAGGATCAGTTCACATAACCATTGGAGCCAATTTAAGAAAAATGCAGTCTGTCACTCATTGCTGTTTGAATCAATTTATAGATACTATTATCATGGGAACTAATCAATGTACACATTTTCTTAAAATTGGCATCAGTGGCAGGCATCCAAGAACATATTTCAAAAATGATTGTTGAGGATACACCTTTGCTATTTTGAGTATTTTATATATAAATGCAGTAAAATAAGTCACATCCAAAATTATGCATAGCTTTGTAGCTATTTGGGGAAATATTGACTGCAGATCTTCAATGAATCATGCACTGTTTAACCATGGACTCTTTGCAGAATATAAAAGGTCTGTTGTACAAGTCCATAAATAAAGCAGGTTCCTGCCATTTGGAATAAATGATGACATAGTAGCCCCACAATGCCGAATACAGTTACTGGAGTGGGCTAACACTGGCTGGATGCCAGGCACCCACCAAAGCCATTCTATCATGCCCCTCCACAGCCAGACAGGGGAGAGAAAATATAACAAAAGGTTCACAAGTTAAGGACAGAGAGAGATCACTCACCAAATACTACCATGGATAAATCAGGCTAGAATTAGAGATATTAAATGAATTTACTCTGACAACAAAATCAAAGCAGGAGAATGAGAAGGAAATAAGCTCTCGAAACACCTTCCCCCTACCCCTCCCTCCTTCTCAAGCTCTACCTCCTCCCCCAGAAGTTAGAGGAAGTGTCCCCCAGCCGCCCCGTGGGGTCCCTCCCATGGGAGACAATTCTCGGTGAAGTGCTGCAGTTTGAGCCCATCCCACGGCACCAGCACCCCTCAAACTGCTGCACTGTCGGTCACTCTTCCACAGGGAGCAGTGCTTGGAGCCTTTGGAGCTGCCAAGCATTGGCTCTGGCAGACATGCAGGAAGCTTCTGACAGCTTCTCACAAAAGCAGCCCCTGTAGTTGCCCTGCTACCAAATCTTAGCCATGCAAACTCAACACAGTTATTAACTCCCAAACGCTTACCAGCAGCAGTATTCACAAAAACAAAAAACAGAAGACAAACCCTCTGAAGAGATTCTCTAAGTAACTCCTTAGTTAAAAGGACCTCAAATGATTTACAAAAGATATACTCCCCGGAGTTTACTTTAAGTTTCTCCTTTGCTGATTACTGATTCTTCTCTTCTGAAGTTGAGACATCCAATAACGCTGTAAAGTTGGGGTAAAAAAAACCTCCAAATTTTCTTCATTTAATTTAATCCTTTATTTCTCTAGCAATGCTGCTACGATTTTTAAACTATGCTCTGGAGTTTAAGTATCCGTTTCCTCCTCTATCCCATTATTCATGTTTTTATGGACAGGACATCTGGTGTTTTGTCCCATTATTTTTTATGCGTGTTTATCAAAGGCCTCTTTTTTCACACTTTCTCAGAAGCTGGCTGTCTATCTTGATTACTGACCTAATACTGTAATTCATCAAGCCTTTACCTTCCTCTGCATATTCTCAAAGTGCTTTTCAGCAGACAGTTAAGCAATGACATGACTGGATTCTTGTGTTTAGAGAAGTTTTTATAATAATAACAACAACAAGAACAATAATTTTATAGGTAATGGAATTTTATCACCTGCTCATGCTTGTCTGAAAAAGCAATTTTTGGAAATTTAAATAGAATGGAAAGAAGGGGTTTTTTTCCAAATTTAACTTACTTAGGTGTATCAGAGATAAAATCACCACCAGCAAAAGTTAATTGGTAGGCTATTGTCCATTCCACTTAATTTACACACTCAGCTGAAACATCGATAGCAGACTTCTTCAGGTTAGACATCAGACACGCAAAGTTAATTTTGTAGCAAGTACACAAATATCAGCTTCAGGTGAAGCAAAATAACTTTACATATATATTTAAATGTAAGGATGTTGATCAGACTAATTGGCAATTTAAAACCTTTATTTTTAATCTATACAATAGGAATTCATCTTAAATTAACAGGTGGAAAAATACTGGAGATGAAGAAGCCCAGATGCTGGTAGGAAATGAAAGGGATAAGAGCAAAGAGTGATTTAATGTCTACTAATCTGTTATACTTCTAGAAGGAAAAAACCCAACCTAAAATAGCACAATGTCAAGATGAATTAAGTTAGAATAGTCTGAAAGACTTCACTGAGTTTAGAAGTGACTTGCTTTAATCAAGACTAATATATTGCTGAATAATTCCTTAATTGTAGATGTTTTTGTAAGAGTAAAGCTTTTAGTTTGCACCTAGGAATGCCAAGTTAGCTCTTCTGATAATTTGTTTAGGACATTAATTTTTTTTCCTCCTAAGGTTTCCTTGTGGAATATTAAAAGGTACTGCATCCCATTACAAAATAAAATCCATTTCAGTAATATAATTTTTGTATGGATTCTAATAATTCAAGTTGAATGTTGACAGATTCAAAAGATATTTACTAAGTGTTTCAAAAAGCTTAAAATTTTATTCTTGGGTTTTAGGTGTAAATTTAAAGTATTTCATGAGAATTTGAGCTCATGAAGAATCTAGAACTGACAACCTTTTTTTTTTTTTCTTGAGTTCTTTCAGTGTAAAGAAAGAACTGAATAGATCAAATTGTTGCTTGATGTCCAGGAAGCAGAATAATGGAAAAACTGTCTAAACAGCATTACGTAATGGCAATTCCAGTGTAATGTTAAGAAGAACAAAAATCTGTTATAGAAGTTATCAACTAAAAAATAAGTAAAAGAGATAATGTAAGAGATATAAAGAGTGAGAGACGGTTTAACGCTGTTTCAAACTATGACGCTGACATTGGAAGGTGATTCACACTTTGTTCGGGAACCAAAAATTATTTTAATGTATAGGGACACCTAGCCTTGTCATTCCAAGTGTTTAAGCAACCTGCTCTAAGAGTGCAGCCAATAAACACATAGGTATGTAGCTGGGTTCTCAATGTATCTCCAAGCATTAGTATGCAATTAAAAAGAATAACACTTGCGTGATTCCTGGTTAGCAGGATGCCAAAACCAGTCTCCTGGAAAATATAAGTAAGGAGACCTGCTGTCCCCCCTGGTAGATGCACATCACTGAGCAGCAATGGTAACTTTTCGGGTGACATGTTGGGAGATAGTGGCCATGTGACCAGTTAGGCGTGGGAGTGGCAGACCCAGAGGCAGATGACATAGAAATATTCCTGTCAGATGATCTAAGTTATTGCAATGTCACCTTTCTGTTTTGCTTTCATAGTCATACCTATTGTCTTGCTGGTCATGGTTACCTTAAGTAAACTTTGCACTAGATTCTAAATATTATTTTCCTGTAAGTGATTATTTGAAAAGAGATGCTCAAATTCTCTTCTCTCTGGTATTTCCAGACAGAAAGTGTGAACAGTTCGAAAAAATATTTTCAAATTACTAATAAACACTGTCTCTATTGATTATTTTAATTGCAGGGTTTTTGTTTATTCTACATCAGCCTGTCTCACAAAATATATGACAGCTGGAGATACGCTGAACTGAAAACACACAAATGTGAAAAGTTAAAAACTTTTATTTCCACCAATTATTGATTTATTTTGGAAAATATTTGACCAGGGTTAGGTTTTCAGATTTTGACTGCTTGCAGAAGCTTAACAGAGACACCAAGGGAAAAAGCCAGAGATAAGCCAGAAACCAGTTTAGAAATGCTCCTAGAAATATCTGTCCTGAGTACAGCTCTCCATCAGAATCTCCCAGGAACAACTGACCACTTTATGAATAAATTACTGTAATGAGCAGGCAGAAATCTGTAGTGTTGGATTAGCTTCATTAATACTGAAAATGTCTTTATTAGCCCAAGAGTGGACCTAATGTCAAATTTAATGTCAAATGAGTGCTGTTAGAGTCGCAGTTTTTGTACCAGACTCAAGAACATTCATTTTCTTACAGTGTGTGCTGTAACATAGATGTTCTCTTCATATGGGTATATTCGAAGAATGTCTGTTAACCATAAAACTTAGTGATGCATGTATATTTTAAAAGATGGCTTACTGTACTGTAGGTCTTATTTTGACCAGTTTTGGTTAACCTACTTAGCTGAGAGAAGTAATTGTTGCTGATATTATCTACCTTTCTGGTAGAGAGACAAATACCCTTGAAACTTATAGGTCAGGCTTGAGAGGAATATGTTTTTTCACTTGTACTTGTCATGGCCCTGGGAGCACCTCTAGTCTTGACTGTCCCTGCTAAGCCCCACAGGGGCTCCCTCCCACCCTGGACAGGCCACAGGGCCCTGTTTCAGCCCAGCATGGAGCCATCAGTCCCTGCCCCAGCCATTTTACATGGATGTTGTCTCCAGCCCTTTCTAAGGAATTGCTGTGTTGGTTTGTGCATCCAGTCTTGTCTGTAATTAGTGAATGTGTGTCTAGAGTGGTGATATCCATTCAGTCAGGGACCTGGGGAGAGAGAATTTCAGCATCCTGATTTTATGGGACTGGAGGGTAAGAAAACTCCTTGGCTTGAGCAGGGAGAAACTCTGCTTCCAGTGGGCCTGGAAGGAGCAATCCCATGTCCCCAAAGACCACTATATTCAGCTCTCTTTAGCAGAGCTGATGTTTACCCTTATCCATGTCATGTTGTTGCTGTCCTGACTTCAGATATGTGTTTTAATTTCAGGTATTTCATGCTGTTGTTGTTGCAAGCAGCTGGGAATTCAGTGTTTGGTTGAAAAAAGAGCTCAGTGATGGTAGTGAGTGAGCTGCATGTCCTAATAGAGGTGCCTGTTCCCCTGTGCATCCTGCTGACTTGCTTGAAGCCATTTCTAGAATTTCCTGCAGCCTTAAGATTTCACACACTCCTCCAAGACATCATGACAACTTTTAATGTTGAAATTTACTTCCTGCAGCATCCTCCTGTAAAAGGTAATATTTGGGAAAAGAAGAAAAATATCTTCATTTCAGAGAACTCATCTTCCAGCCTTTCAAAATGAAGATTTGTTTTGTATCTTCTGAGTTTTGCAACATCTTGACCTGGCTTCACATTTCTATTCACGAATTTATTGTTTTCTTTTTTAGCAGTATGCTGCCATCAGACAGGAGATATTCCAGGCTGTCTTCAGCTTCAGAGGCCACTTGAATTTTAAAAAGCTGCATGTAGGTTTTTTTTTTTCCCTTACTGCATCAAGTGCATAAGACATATTTTTAAATCTTTCTTCAATACAAAAGGTTACATGGGATCTTTGTAGAAAACCATCACTGTCTGTGGTTGGTAGCAGCCTTAAAATATCCCCTGCCAGAGCCCAAAGGCTGACAGATCCTCGCTGACAAATCCAGGATTAGGCCTCAGTCATCCCCAAGGTCAGGGGTATGAAAGGAGGGCTGACAGTGGCAGGAAGGGCATTCCAAACTCTCATCTAAATGAGTCAGTTTTTCTGACTCTTACTGAAGTTTTTAATGCAATAAGTACCAAACATAGGCCAACACAGAGAGGAACAAATTTTTCACACAACAGAGTTTTACTTAGTTGTCCAAAGACATACCTAGAAACTTGGACCTCATTTACCATTATCTCAGCAGCATCCAACTAAATTCCCTGTACTCCACGCACACAGTATTACTTCCTCCTGATAGCCTTCCAGTTGATTGTCTTTCTGCTTAAACTTGTCTGAGAGTAAATGAAGGCATTCCTTGTGTCAGTGTTAAGGATGCTGTATTCGGCTTTATTTCCTTGCAGAAAATGTAGATTGTCCTGAAATACACCCCTTCTGATAAGTTTTTGCAACCGTGTCTCTGGAATTCAGTGCAGCAGTGACATGACCACGACCAATTATCTACGGAATGTGTGTAGAGGCAAGTACAGGAAGTATTTTCTTGGAAAGCACCAGCAAACATGAGATAGCTGGAGCACACTGTTAACACAGTTGTCTGACTCCAAACAGACACTGAAGTCTCCAAAGGGTAAAAATGGGGTTGGGTCATCTTCAGCAGGCACTTGTGACTTGCTATGGCAAACAGTACAGAACTAGCAAGCATGGCCACACTCACATCAGGCATGGAATAAAGTGATTTTTGGCATGAACAGCAGCTGGCAGTAGCTGTAACTTATATCAGCTCCTTTGAAATTAATTGTTGCTAAACTTCCGTGTAAAAAGTAACACAAGTCTTGCAAAACACAAATCACAAAGAAATAAAACTCTTTTCACTGGTTTTCAGATAACTCTTGACTTCATTCTTTCTGAAAGCAAACTGGTATTCCGGAATACTTTGTTGCTAAATGTACTGTTACTAAAAGAGCTTTTCTGAGATGCCTTTCCTTTGAAAGACAGGTAGAGAATATTCTAAATTAAGTTATCAGCTCCCCATTTTGTTTTTCTATTAATGTTTTTCATTCAAGCCTAAATTTTGTGATATTCTGCTTTAGACTCTTCCTGGTTTTGGTGATGTTCTAAAAAAATAAAAGTTAAGTTACAGTGAAAAATGTAGTTCAAGAGTGTTTATGCAATATAGTTATGATATTATACTATTTTACCTTTTCCTTTTTTCTTTATTTCAATGCTGATTATAACTTTGCACATCTGGTGTGGTTCATTTGCAGCTAGATGAGGCACTGTCAAATGATCCTGCTGCAATCACACAGAACTTACACAATAAGCATCTGACCATCTTTATCCTATTTTTTTCACATTGGCCTATTGCTCAGTTTTTCAAATACCCAGAAATGCTTTTATCTGATGACATTGCACAGTGAGTGTCTCAAAAGAAAATAGAGAAATACATTAGAACCTATGACTGCAAAGGTTATGTTAAGAATATGCTAGAAGGAGCCAACAGCTGAAATGGGAAAAAATAACATATCAATGTTCTTTTTATATTTTAAGTTTCCTTTGATTCCATGCATTTCACTCTTTCTATTAAAAATGCATAAACTTTTTGATTAGTTTGTCACAATGTGTAACCAAACAACTGGGTATGATAGAATGTAATTTTTCTGCAGAAGAGCCATTCCCTTGACACAGTGGCTGGGATCACCCAGTCAAAGCCAGAGTAAAGGTTAGGAAATATATCACAGTCAGTATGGCAGGAGGCATTTGATAACACCACAAATAACCTTATCCTTGCAATGATTTAAAAACAGGAGGGAGAGAAGGAAAAATAAAATGAAACAGGAAGCTTTTTCAGAGCATGAGAACTCCTTTCAAGAAACCCTTTTTTCACTTTTCTACACCAATGCCTTTCAGTTATTAACTTTTTTCTCTGCTTAATGAATGCAGACTTTCTGGAGGAAAAGACAAACAAATAATAAGACTTTCCAATATGAAACCTCCTTGATGCTTTGATTTAAAAATAATTAGATTCTAAAACACAGTCTTCTTAGGCATGTACAGAGAGTGGTATATATAAATTGATTTTGATGGCACTAACAGTGAGGTAATCAAAAACCCTGTAATGACAAAAACTGCTTTCCTAAAAAATGTTACTAATAGTAACAATACAGGTCTTAAAGACTACATTAGCAGTCCCACTGAGAAAGCTAATGATTTTTCCCACTTGTGTTTTAGAAATATGTCTTTTTTGAAGACAAAACTCAGGTTACGGGATATAGCAATAGACACAGTGTGGTTCTGCTGGCCAGGGGAGTATAAAAAAATAGGTAGAATTAGGTAGATTTAGGTAGAAATCACTGGTGTTACTATATCATTTAGATTGAAGAGTCAAAGATTAGATTTCATGCCAGCCCTGTTGCTCCCTTCTTTGTTGTCAACTGCAGATTTTTAATCACACTACCCGAGTGACTACCACTGAGTTAGATAACATTTTAATTGCTTAAAATCTGCCATTTTGCTTCATGGCACAGATTTGTTAACCTTGCTTTAAGGATCAGAAACCTTAAGGGAAGATCTTAAAAATAAGGCTTCAGCATACTTTTTTAGCCATTTTAATTGATTTCTTGACATAAAATTTAGCCTCAACATTGTAGTAACATACATTTGTGCCTTTAATTAAATCAGAGCTTTCAATTTCTTCAGATGGCCATGAAAGACAAATACCGTTTCATGTGACTTATTTCCCAAATACTGCTTGTTTCTCTCTGAGTTGCAAAAATAATATCACAGAGAACATAATGAATAATGCAAGAAGTCTGATTTAACACCAGGATTATTTCTGGCATCCAGTATCTGTGAATAGCATATTAATAGCATATATCAGTTTTTATGATTGAATGATAGAAATAACGAACTGGCACTGAGCCTTTGTGATTACTCACCAAAAATGGGATCTGTTCACTAAATCTAATAAATTTTATATCTAAGTTTAAGCAATTCAGTGAGTTTGACTGCAGGCTAGAAAATGGACTTTTGCTTTATTTTCAACTGTTATGTGAGTTTACATGAGACTGGTTATTGTGATGGTCATAAGGAAGTAAAATGTTGCTAATTAACAACTATGCACCATGTAAATGTAAAATAAATGTATGTCATAAAAATGACATGGGACATTCAAAAGAATGTGAGGAATCTTGTAGCAGAAATAAAGCAATATTCTGTCTTTACCGTCCCCACAACATTGTTTGCAAGTTCTGGTTTAGCAGGGAGAACTCAAGACTTGTAGAGCTGTTTCAAGTTTCTCAGCAGGAAAAATAACAAAAGAGATTACCAAAAGAGGAGCCCTGGAAAACAAAATTTGCTGTTGCTGTTTTTCCTTCAGTCCACACATAGAGATGTCTTTCCTTGGCAGCAGCCAGCCTGGCTTTTCCTCCTGTACAGAAGGAGGACAAGCCATCTCTGTTCTTCTGATTGCTGCAGCCTGGTGCCCAGATTACCAGAATAACTATCATTTATCCAGATCAGAAAGTAATTTGAGCATAAAGCCAATATTTCTTAAATCCATTAACCCCATCCCTTTTTGAAATCTTCTCTTAGCCATTTGCACACAGCAAAGCTGAAATATGAACCTGATTTATAAAGACAGATGCATATGGAAAGGAAAACCTATTAGACCAAGGTGTTTTACGGCACTGCAGTATTTTTTTCATAGAAAACAGGTGAATTACCAGTGAATTTTTGGAACTGGCAAGTGTAGCAGATGCAGTTACCAAAAATGTCACTTGGTCTGACACAACCTCTGCTTTGAATACTCTTTTCAAGCACTCTCCAGTCCTGAAATAGGGTCATAAATGCAGAGATAAATCTCTAAAATGTAAAGGTTCCTACCAAACTCTGCAGCAAATACAAACATGAACACTGCAGCACAGATTGGTAGACGCAAATAGATGGTCTTAATTAGTAAGCTGTTGTCGAATTTGATTTTGTATCCAAGAAAGGAACAAAAATGACAACAGGAATTCTTATTTAGGATCCCTGTTTTTATTAGCAGCTTTTAGTGCCAAAGATTATACCTGAATCCATGTTAGGGTGATTTTTTTTTTCTGCAATATTTTTTTCTGCTTAAAGAAAGAAACAAAGACATAGTACTGCCTAGTCTTCTATCTTTACTCCCAAAATATTTAAGTGGTGGGAATAATGAAATACACTGCAGAAACCTAGTCTGAAAGGCTTAATATTTTTTCCCATCCCTGTGAAATATTTTGTTAGGCCGTTTCTCTCTAAACCTGATTCCTGTTCCACTAGGCACAGACAAATAGCTGCTTCCAGCCACAACAAGCTAGTTTCACTACACGCAACTATGGATTAAAATACTCCATGTGCTCTCCCAGCTATGCAAGGAAATCCCGATTCTAAACAGAAAATGGCCCTGCTTTGTTTATTTGGTTCTTTCATTCTGCATTTTGAATTTATGATGGTGTGTCATAGTTACTGTAATCATTAGAATTTTTCTTCTAAAAGGTGTTAGAAAATCAGAAGACATTGTGCTTTAGTGCATTTTTACTTATGGGGAAAAGCCAACAAAGAACAACAGAATAAAACCTCCAGTGTATCTGAACTTGAAGAATATAATGTTTTGGACAGCTTATTATGACTGAAAGCACAAGCTAGTAGAAACCTTTGTTCTTTGATTTGCAGCTGAAATACTTTTTTCTGTCTGTTCTTTTGGGAAATAGGATGTAGATTGTAATTCTTCCCTGGCTAGTCCAGTTTCCAGTGGCCATTTTATTGCAAGCTATATTTAATTTGCCTGTGAGAGATTACATTCCCATTTTTCAAAATGTGAATAGGAATTTTCTATAGAGTGAAAAGCTGTAAGTGCAATACTTTAAAACTTATACCTGTAAAGTCTAGTCGAAAGGTCACTGTGTTGCCAGCATACACACATTTAAATTCTTTAGAACTCAGCTTTCATTTCTCTTTTTTTTCTCAAAGATTGCAAAGGCCACTTCACTGAGATCCTTTTCTTCTTATAAGTGAGAGCTCTGTTCACTTTCTTCAATTGTTAATTGATTCTGACATTTCCTTTCGAGTTGTAATTGATTTTTGTAGCTTTACACAGGTCCATCTTGCTTTTATTTCAGGGGGTTATTGTGGTTTAACCCCAACCAGCAACTAAATACCACACAGCTACTTGCTCCCCACCCTGCCACAGGACTGGGAGGAGAATCAAAATCAGGTAAAACCCATGGGTTGAGATAAGAACAGTTTAATAACTGAAATTAAATAAAATTATAAAATAATAATAATCATAGCAATAAAAACCAATAACCATATCAATACCAACAATAATAATAATGAACAATAACAACAATTACAGTATAATAATAATGAAATGGGAGACAACAAAAAAGGAGTGGAATAAAAGCCAAGACAGAGAAGTTATGCCCAAATCAACTGCTTACCAGCCTCTGACTGATGCCCAGCCTGTCCCTGAGCAGCAATCAACCCCTTCTGAACAGCTTCCCCCAGTTAATATACTGAGCATAGCATTCTATGATATGGAATATGCTTTTGGCCTGTTTGGGTCAGCAGTCCTGGCTTGGGCCCTTCCTGGCTTCTTGTGCAGCTTTGCACTGGCAGAGCATGAGACATTTAAAAGTCCTTGACTTAAGGTAAGCATCACTCACTCAGAATCAACTAAAACATCAGTATGTTATCAACATTATTCTCATCCTAAATCCAGCACTGCACCAGCTACTACGAAGAAAATTAAGTCTATCCAAAATGAAACCAGGACAGGAAAAACAAAGAGAGAAATCTGTCCAATCTGTCCTCCCAGTTGAAAGTAGGAATCCAAAAGTGATGAGAATAGCAAGTCAGTGCTACAAGATATATTCAGCTTCCAACGAAAATATTTCATAAAAGGAGACATAGGCATCAGAGTGCTACTTGTCCTATCATAGATCCCAATTTTAAACTTCATACATTTCTGCACAGTCAAAAATCTGAACACTGATTTTAAACACTTAGTAGAGATCTTCAAAAACTGCAGGAGTGTAACTACAGGTTACACAAGTAAAATATGAGTCATTAGTCATTATTATTATTATTATTTTAATTCTATAATAAAAATAACTATAGCTATTTATAAACATTCTATGTCCCTATATAACTACAGAGAATATTTAGGTTCCTCTTAGGTAAATTGTAAAAGGTCAGTTTTCACAACATGTTCATCTCAATATTTTAGGAAGTATGTTTTAAGCTTGTGATGCTATTTCTCAAACCATCCAAAAAAATGTAAAACACTGTGGTAGGTTTGGTTGTTGCCAGCAGCTAATCTGTGTCAGAAACGTAGAATCTTATTTAATACCTCTTCAGAGATGGCAAACAGATGGTTTAATGCACTCTTGAAATGTTTGTGCTTGAGATTCAATTATTTTTGCTCAGTTAACAGCCTGTTACTACTTTCAGGGTAAAATGATGTAACATTCCTGATCTTAAGGCCATAGATGGGTACAGGCTAACATTTAAACATTATTATACAGTTTGATTAAGATTCCACTTTTGTTTAAGATTTTCAGATCTCTGAGATCACTGATCACCATGTCAATAGGACCACAGCACTAAGTGCCAGAACCAGTTGTCATAAACACCTCCAGGGACGGTGAGTCCACCACCTCCCTGAGCAGTTCATTCCAATTTTTAATTACCCTCTCTGTGAAGAATTTCTTCCTAGTATCTTACCTGAACCTTCCCTTGCGCAGCTTGAGACTGTCCTGTTGCTGGTTGCCTGGGACAAGAGGCTGAGCCCCACCTGGCTACAAACACCTTTCAGGTAGTTGTAGAGTGAGAAGGTCATCCCTGAGCCTCCCAAATCCCTCAGTTGCTCCTCAAAGATTTCTTTTTCTTCTTCCCTTCCCTCCCCCTGAGTGTCCTGTCTAGTAAGGATAAATAGCACCCAGGGCCCAGCACTTTGCTCCACTTCACACCTCTCTGGAACTGCCACAGCATTTTTTCTTCACATATTTTATCACTTTAACAGAGTCTTGCAGTTGTTTAGGGGTGAACTTCCAAACCATCATGGGAAAGAAGTCCACCAAAAACCGGCCCATGTTCTCACATTCCATGACTATTCACCCTTCAAGGAGATCTCTGAATAGTCTCCCTAGAAACCTCTTTCTTGATTCTAAACATGAGGTAGACTGCACTGAGGAGACCTGGCAAACTCAGAGACAAGAACATGCTTTCCTTAATATCCAAAGGGAATATCAAAGTCTCAAATAATGTAACAGGCCTGAAGGAGGAAAAGGAGGTGAAAGGTTGAGGAAAATCACCCTCCTCTGTCCCCTGCACAAGCTGGGTAAAATTATCACTGAATTCCCAGAGGTAGCACTCAAGGCAGGGCAGGAGAGCAACACTGAACGCACCTTCCAGATGATCGTAACTGCCCTTCATGTTATCATGCCAAAAAATGCTATCCCCCAGTACACCAACAAAGCAATTCCAATCCCTCTCCCCGAAAAGAGAGCCCTGAAAAAGAGCACCTTGAAGGGCACAGTGCATATACGGAAACATTGCGGGCGGTTAGGTACCACACCCAATGAACAGCCAGGAACATTGTAACTAACATTGTAAGTGGCTCTGCACTAATAACAAGTGCTTAGATCAAATTTGTTTCCAACCCACTCTGGGCAGATCTGTTGTTATCTCAACCCCTGGTGCCACAACACAATTACAGCTGTCATGGTTTCGGAATGGAACTCCCCCATTCAGTTCCCCCACTGACACTCTCCCAAACCAGACGCTGGTCACATGTTCCCCCACTCCTTCCATGGCTCTTCCTGCTCCAGGGATGGAGTTGAGAATTGGGGACACACATGGTGAAAAGTACAGATTGAAACATGAGCAGTTTACTGGAAACAGCAGCAATATTAACAAGAGTGTACAAAGTCAGACTGATTTTACATACAAAATGCTTGCTGAGCCTGACACGGTGTGGTGTGACCCCAGCCAGCAGCTCCCCGCTCCACTGCCCTGTCTGCCAAGCTTGCTTCACTGGAAAGCAACAGCCTTCTTGGAAGCCAGAGAGAGACCTTTCCCCGGCTCCAGCAATGACAAAACATGGTTCCAAATAACCTCTTAGACATGCCTACAGCCACACCCCTTCATCTACTGCAAAAAAAGTAACTTTGTCCTGCCCCAAACCAGGACAAACATCTTATCTAAACCTGCCCCCTTTCATTATAAAGCTTCTAACACTTGTCCTATCACTACATGCTCTTGTAAAAAATCCCTCTCCAGCTTTCTTGTGGCCCCTCTTCAGGTGCTAGGCTGCTATAAGGTCTCCCTGGAGCCTTCTCTAGGTTGAACAAAACCCACTCTGCCTGTCTGCAGAAGAAAGGTGCCCCTTTGCCCACCGTGGCCCTTCTCTGAACTCACTCATGTCCTTTTTATGTGCGGGCCCCAAAGCTGAATGCAGTACTCCAGGTGGGTCTCACCAAAGTGGAATGGGGGGCAGAATTAACTCCCTCGACCTGCTGTTCACACTCCTTTCAATGCAGCTGCTTGGGATATGGTTGGTTTCTGGGCTGCAAGTGTGCATTGCTGGCTCATTGTCGCTGTTATCCTGGGGATGGTCGAGAAAGCAACACAGAACACAGCTCCAGCTAACTGTACTTTGTGCATCTTATATAGCATAACACGCACAGCTATTACCCCATTGGTTAACAAGATAAACACCTCTTTAAGACTATTGGATAACTAAGAATAACTCTAGCGAACAGCAGGTGCAAGATGTTTACATTCTTGCGTTGATGAATTCCCATAACAATCTTAGCAGAACCATGAGAAAGTTTGCTCTCTACTGAAAACATGCCTGACTTTCTCTACTCAGGCTTTTGCTAGCATCCACAGCTCATGTCAAGCTTCTCATCTGCCAAATAGCACATTGCCTACTCGGTTTGCTTCAATTTACTTTGGGAGGGAGAGTGAAGTCATTTGATTGTTCCGAAACAACAATAAATGTGACAATACTTTACATAAGTCTTTAACACTCAGAAAAAGATCCCTGCTAAAACATGAATTAAAATAAAGTAAGCATGAAATTTCAGATTTATTTGGAGGGAGCACACAGCACTCAACTTTCTTTAAGCTACTTATTGTAAAGCATTTAGTAGAAGTCATATAAGTCTGTACATGAGTTGTATGTATAAGTAGCTCAGTGTGAGTATTCTCAGACTTCAGAAATAGCTAGAAAACACAGGACATATTCAAAGGTCAATAAGGCAACATCAATATAAATGTCCTTTTACTCTACTGTATTTTTTCAGTCAATGGCCTACTTCTTTTTTTAAAAACATGGTTATTTGCCTCAATGATAGAAGCAGTGAGTGTTGCTTTCTCCCAAATTAGACATGGAATACATCCTTTTTCAATCCATGCTCAGAATATCAGCATTGACTCAACAAAATCCTGTCCCCAGTGCTCTGTTGAGTTACAATTTGAATAGCTAAAGATGATATTTCTAGAAAAATTAAGAAACCAATATCACTTACAGTACTGGGATTACATTTGCCCTGAAAATCTGAAGACAGAGAAGATATTATAAGAATACAGAGAATTAAACATTGCAGAAAATTTTGCTGTTTCTTCGTTATTGAATGAGAGAGCTAGGGAGATTGTAAAGACATTGGGTTT
>WEKY01058279.1:0-13219 GCA_013390045.1 Picathartes gymnocephalus
ACCAATGAGAACTATAATTAGATTAATCAGCCACAGGACATAGAGGATCTAGATGATAAATGTTCAGTCCTTTCGAGGGACACATATTCCCTTTGGTTTATGCTCTACAGAATTTACTTCACATGTGAAATCTACTTTGAAGAGACCCTGACACTAGAGAAAACTAGGAAATGTGCATGGTGGGAAAGTATTGTATATCCCCTAGACACTACTGGGGGACAGTATTAGTAAGAAATTACATTAATTCCTTCAACAAACTGATAAGGGGAATTCAAATCAAAGAAAAACCATAGCTTCTTCCAAGAGGAGGAAAGCTGAGCGTGCTGAAGACACGTGAAAATCAATCCTGTCATACCCTACTTCACAGAGCTCTCCCTCAATGCTTACTTCCCATTACACATTACTGTAAGATTCCTGTGATTCTTTATTGGATCACAGGCATTTTGACTAGATTTTTGCAGGTGTCTGTCCAATGGGGCACCGCTGAAGAGATTTTTCAGAAGTATCTGCATCTTGCTGTGTGATAGAAAGAGCAATATTAAAGCACCTGAGAAACATGGTCATCTACCTGCTTTGGGCTATCTTTCTAGATCCCTATTTCCCTCTTCAGGCACCCAAATCTGTTGACAATTCAGGTCCTTTGCAATTGAAAAGAGAAAAAAACATAATAGACAATATTACTCTGTGCTGCAATTACAAAGATACAGGCACAGGCCTAAATTCCATTCACCATGAAGTTTACGTCATCCAGACCAACCGAAGCATAAATTCCATGGCACAAACTCTGCTGTCCTCCTTATCTGGAATGAGGAACTTACAATTTCTGGCCCAAAGAAGAAGATATGAAAATATTTTTTAAAAAAAGAAAAAATTAAAATATTAAAAAGCAAACAAAAAACCACAACAACAACAACAAGAAACAATCCACACAAACAAACAAAACAAAAAAAAACCCCAAACCAAAGCAAACCAAACCAAATCAAATTTCAAATTATCTTAAAAGTAGAAGAAAACACTGTCAATTTACAATTATATAATATGTCATGCAAAACGCAAGCAATGCTGAAGACAAACTGCTTTGGTACGAATCATTCAAGAGCCACGACCTTATGTACCAGACCCAGGGATATTCTTGCAAGCAAGAACACTTTCAGATTTTCCTGACCATCCTTTTTCCAAAACAAACAGTTGTGAAATTCCTACTTCCACGACTTCAGATACTGCTGGTATCTATTTCAGCAGTAAAAGGTTATTTTTATCTTTTCTTCTACAGAGGCTGGACCATATAACAACCACTTTTAGAAAGAACCCTACCACATCAAGTGTGATTCCATGTTGCCAATATATCAGCTGGTGGAGCTCATCCAGCGTGAGAGAGCATGTAAGAACCAAGCCAGGCCAAGCAGTAGCTGGCAAGTTTCCTACCCTTCAGAGCAAGGATTAAGCAAGGACCAAGTTTTTGAACTCCTCAAGTTTCCAATTTGGCTGCAGCTCTGCTTGCTGGCCAGAAAAAAACTGTGCCTGGACCCTCAGAAATGTTTAAAACCACTTCCATTAACTGTCACCATGGTTTGGTTAGTGGTATTTAAAGGTCTTTTGTACTTTTACAAATCAGTAGGCAATATTACCTTAAAAAAATACGTATCTTATTGTCAAATTAAGATGAAAGTGATAAAAACCCACCAGTTTTATTGCAAATTCCCAATACTCTGTGACCTTACACTGTAAAGACTAAAGACAGCTCTGTGTGCTAGGCTGGTAAATAATAGCTCTGGGAACTGAAAAACTTCAGTCTTGGGAAAGCTCAAGTCTGATCTTAAAACAGAAAACCCTCACACTACATTCAGAGGCCAAGACATTTCCCTACACATCAAATACGCCAAGTTTTGCACTAAAATATTGAGAACCCCAATGAAAAGTCATGGGAGAGAGAGAAGAGTTGCAGCTCAATAAACACTATTATCCCCAGCAGGAGGAAAGTAGGCCCACACGTCACCTTGCCCAAAACCAGCTCCTGATCCCAGAATGGCTCAATTTCACTCAGGGCTGCTGGTGACGCAAATTAAGGACGAGATGAATGAGTTGGCTGATGTTAATGGGTTGGCTTGTTTGTCAGCATGAATGACTCGTAAGATTAAAAGATCTCATCCCCACTAAAGGCAGGCTCTTTGTTATTATGAGTTACAGAAAGTGCATGAGATCCCTTTCATTTTAATATAATACTCGGTTAATTCAAAATGAAGGATTCAGTTGATACACACACAGTTCAGCTTTTGATGTGCTGTTGAAGATTATCTTCTGCTGTTGTTCATTTCTTCTTTTGTTGTGCAAAGAATAAATCCTGTATATCTGCCCAACCCTGCTCATCTTTCTAGTCCTTATCTTTTTCTGTTGTTTTTTGTTTTTTTTTTTCCAAATTATATCACATGTATTTATGGTGATTATTTAAAAAAAAAAAAATCTTACTCCCTCCCCCCAAAGCTTTCATTTGCTCACATATCACTCTGTTTCCTTTCTTGCATTAACATCAAACAGTTCGTCTGTGAAGACAGTGGCTCATCAAAATCACTTGGAGTAATTTCAAATTCGCACTGATCACGCAGATCTGAAACCTCTCCAAGCAGAGATTTTCATCATAAGAGAAAATTTGGTCTCCTGTTGGGGTTGTTGATATTTCAGCACTGTCTCTTGTTAGCTCTTGGAATAGATGTCATGGGAGCTTACCTACAAAATTGAATTGATTGCAACAATGATTCAGGATTAAACAAGATTATTGTATTTCCTTCCAAGTAGCATTTGTATTTTTTTTTTCCTTTTTTATTTTTTTCCCCATTCTTTTCACTTGTACTTTGAAACCTGGTCATTTTGAACAGCATAAAATCAGTTCCTGGTTTTGTCACGCCTTTCCACTACTTCTTTTGCCCCTTTTCTGATGTTTTCGGTTACTAATTCTCTTGCAGTTGCACCTGGAGTCTTCAATAAAGACCATGGGAGTGGTGATGACAGGCAGTGCACAGGTTGTGAACAGCATCCCCACAGCTCTCCAAAACAAAAACAAAGGCACAGAAAATGAAGCAGAAAGACAAAAAGACACTTCTGGGGATCCATTAATGTCTCCCAGCTCTTCGGAATTTTCTGGTCATGCTCTGTTCATGTTTTTTGTTTGTATTATTGTCCATACACAGATTTGGAAATGTCTTCTGCAGACTGAGATCATTGACAGAGATGAAACCTTTTTTTTTGCACACTTGGAGCCATTATAGGAATAAAAATTATTAGTTATACATAGACCACAATAACTAAGGCGACTAAATTTTGTGATACGAAAATATTTACTCCTTTCGAATAACTCTGTAAAACTACCCCAAACAAATTCAATATATTGATTGTGAAATCATTCTTCACATGTTTTCTTCATCGCGGAAGAATATTAAATGCTTTAGGTGTTATGTATATAAATTCAATGTTTCTTCAGATTCTTCAGAAGTACTTTTGGTTAACTTAAAACACTCTGGACGTGTTCAAAAAGGCACGTGCTAGACACTATGGTAATGAATGATCTGAAAAGGACAAGGATGTTTAAGACACCAGAAAGATGGATTTCTTTCAGCAGTCTCAATGATATTATTTTTTTTAAAAAGAAGAGAATCCTGGATACCATGCATAAATACTAATCTCTCTTCTGGATAATGGGTCTAGCCTAGAAGTTAGGTGTAACTTCCATGGTCTGTCCAAGCAGAAGGCAAATCTTGATGACTTCCAGTGGTCCCTCCCAGGCTGTGTGACTCGGAGTCTTGGATGCTGAGTTTATTCTTTATCTCCTGCTCTTACTCAGAAAAGAAAATTATCTCAATTTTCTCCAGCTCAGAACTTAATGCATTCAGCCAGGATGGAGAATAAAGGCCTGATTTTCCCTGAGAGGATTCAAAATATGATATTTGTCCAGGAAAATGCACTGCACCAGATTCTAAATATTCCAGGGTGAAAAGTGGAAAGGATATCCCTGACCTCTTCCTCTTGGGTTTGTTTCATTTCATATAATGAAATTAAAGATTAGATTGGATGGAGAGAGAGAGAGAGTTTAAATCTCTAGCCTAGTGGTTCATGACTTCATCTGGGAAAATTCTAATTTGTGTTTTCTGCTCCAGGGAATATTACTGTATTTTATACAGTATGGAGGTAAGAATAAAGAGAACAAGGAAAAATCTGTTCTAATTTAAATCTTCAGACTTTTCCTCAAATCTCTACTGTAATTTTTTTGGTGAAATATGGCTAAATTCAGCCCCAAACATAAAGCAGAACCTTATCCTTCCTGATATCCCTAATTTAGAATATCTGTCTACTAATATTCTGCTACAGCAGAATTTTTTATATGTGCTCTTCTCCTTCATATTACCAAAATAATTTTCCAGCAACAATATCCTTAACAAACAACCAATTTTCCAAAGGCATCTCAGCATTATCTTATTTCCCATTGAGAGAATCTTATAGTACCCAAAAATGAGGTGAACAGGAATATATTTTTATATTTGTTACATATAACATGAAATATTAACATTTTTAACTTTTAAAGATTAAAGACAAATAGATAAAATCAGGAAGAGAAAAGCTATATCAACTTAGGCTGCAGACTGAGAGATATTTGTCCTATAAAAAACACCAGAATACACACAGGGAGCTATATGTTACTTCCAAGGGGTAAAGTAAGCAGCTCTTTAAATGCTGGCATAAAGCTCTCTTCTTTTCAATTTTCACACTCCTCTCATCTTTTAGAAAATATTGCACTAGGAAATGCTGGACTTACTTAGAAAAAACGTTGCAGTAGTGCTAATCCTGGCCTCCTTAGCTGCGGAAAGGCTTGAAAAAGCAAAACTCTTCTCACAAGATGGAACATGCTTTACTCATCTATTTGCTCATCGAGCTTAATTTATCCTTCAGTGGAAGAGTTGATACAAAGTTCATTTCCATCTCAAAACAACCTTGACAGGCTGGAAAAATCACAATAAGTATTCAAAAAAAAATCTCCTGCTTCTTGTTTAAGATAAAACATTTTGATGTTTTTGTCATCATATTTTAACTCCTTATTTTCATTAAATGTTGGTCCCTCATCCACCTTTGCATTCCCTAATATTCTCTCTCCTAATGCATGTAGGTTAGGATTCACATCTCCTAACTTTATATACCTTCACACCTGAGCAAAACACCACAGGGTCCTTTTTATTTTTTTATTATTTTAAAGTGTGATTTTCTTGCCCAAAGGTAGTTTTCTGCTTTAGGATGCAAGTAGCAGCACCCTACAGTCACTTGCTTCTTTTCTTTTACTAAAGGAGGAGCCTTCAGTGACTCACTGTAAAAACTTGAATATCTGCACTGTAAAGTCTGTTTAGTCAGGCCACTCTTATCCCTGACATCAGGCTTGGGCAACGCTCAGATAATTCAACAAAAGTTTGGAGAAAATCTGAATCTATCAGTAGCTTCCTTTCCCCAAAATACCACAGAGTTTGCTTTTGAGGAGGACAAAATCTCTGTGATGCCTGCAATTGTTCAGCTCCCCCAGGAACGTGAGACAACAGCAGCCTCTGCCTTCCCACAGCGCACAGGAATAGCCAGAACTTTCCACAAGAGGACAAATCAGCCCCCAAGCACAGCACAGGGAGGGTGCTCGCTTCAGAGCCTCTCGTTTTTCCCGGTGTTATTTATTACTGCTCCTTTCACATCAGCTCAGTTGCAGGATGTAGTTCCCTCAAATTGCTTCACACAGACATATAATCTATTTCCACTTCTTTCCGCAAAAACAAACCCTCAGGTGGCACTTGGGGACATGGTTTTGTGGCGGACTTGGCAGGGCCAGGTTAATGGTTGGACTTAACTTTAGAGGGCTTTTCCAGCCTAAATGAGTCTATGACTGAATGTGACTCATCTTTAAAAACCCAGCTGTAAGAATATGGGGGTTTATTTCATTTTTTTATTCCCTGTGTACTGCTTGTATCCAACAAAAAGCTGAGCAGAACAGTCTGTTGTCCTCAAGGCTAGATCCTGTTCCATTGCTACTGACAAGTGTAAGATTTTCATTATTATGCAGAACACAAACCAACCAGAAGAGTTCTTTCTGCCGTCAAAAGTAGGAGCAACAAATTGCAGGGGAATGCAAAGAGCGACTGCTTAATGGAAACTTAAAGCTGTAATAGCAGGTCATAAAACTTCTTCCAGCATAACTAGAATTTTGTCGTCACACAAAATTGCCCTAACAATTATGACACTGTCAAGACAAGTGGTGTTGTCAGGGTAGGACTGAAAATTTAGTGGTTTTTACTTTTCCACTTATGTCAGGCATTGATTTTTCCCCCTCTTATCAGGTTCTCTCTAGTGACCTATTTATTAGATAAACAAGATTCCTCTCCTTTAACATTTTTTCCTTTTAATTGCCTGTGATTATTAGAGAAGCACTTGTTTTCAGTCACTGTTAGAGCAGTCTCTCAGCTAAACACTATGGTTAACCCTCTTTATATTACAGTAATTTACACCCATCAGAAATGTCAATAAAACAAAACCAGGTAGCTACATGCTTCTTTCTGTTTTATCACATGCTGTATCCATGCATTGTAAAAGGCGTTTTTCCCTGTAGGGGCTGGAAATGGATAAGTTGCTGACATTTAAAGAGGAATTTTGTGGTCTAGGAGGGATGTGCTTTCAAATTGGAAATGTTGGTAACTGAGACCTCTGAAGATATGCAAGGAGTTTATGTGCTCACAGATTGTCAGTTGACATTAGAAAAAGATTTTATTATATCTAAAAGTATCTAAATTCAGTAGATAATTCCTTCAGGATCTCATCTAAAAGACTCATTCTTTCTTTGAGCCAGTAAAGATATTACTAAATTTTTCAACCCAAACTAAAGGTGATCTAAACATCTCTATAAACATTTAATTCCTAGAAATTAAATATCAAATAATTTGCATGGTCAAATGATTTGCAAAAGTCACAGGGAGGAGTTGTGAGAGGTAGAAGATCTTTGGAAGAGTGTGAAAGGCTAAGGGCCATCAAGAGCCTTTGGGGCTGTTGGAATGAAGGGGGACATTGCTGGGAGGGAGAGATTTGACCACTGCATCCTGCTTTTCACACCTCCTGCCCACGTGTCACTGCAGCAGTGCTGGATCAGGGGTTTGACACTGTTCATCCTCACAAAAACTCCCCCTGCATGAACTGCACCTCAGGGAGGTCCTTCAGCCCCTCACAAGTCCCTGACATCAGTGGTGAGTTACGGCACAAA
This sequence comes from Picathartes gymnocephalus, assembly GCA_013390045.1. NCBI lineage: Eukaryota > Metazoa > Chordata > Aves > Passeriformes > Picathartidae > Picathartes > Picathartes gymnocephalus. The sequence continues at coordinate 7,271 of WEKY01058279.1, forward strand.
GTGTGGAAGCCTTGGGCAAGTCTTCCTAAATTCTCCTCAGGATCCTGGTCAAAAAACCCCCCAGTTTAAACTGTCACAGCCCAAGAAATATAAAAATAACAATAAAAACAATAACAACTGCAACACCAATAATAGTATACCAGGGTGCATTTCACCTGAGGAGACACTGATGTCTCCCAGTCACCCCCCTTCAGTTCTCTGGGCTGTGACATTTTACTCCCATGATCACAAATAAATTAAGAATCAGCACTGTGAACGGGATATTAAAAGCATCTCTGCTGAGAAGGGATTCCTCTGTGAAATTTCCCTGCCAAAACGCAATTGCAACCTGAACACAGATACCCCTGGTAGACAGCAATACCATGGCCTAGCTAGATAAACTTAGATTAAATGGAAACCAGTGACTTGAAGCTAATGGGACTTGGAATCACTGTTTAACTGGCAGAGGCCCTCAGCAATCTGAAGATTAAACTGCAGGACTGATACAGATTCCTTAAAACGAATACCAGTAATAAAAAAGATAAAATATTAAAAAAATAAAAGTGTACAAGCAACGAGACAGGATAGGAAGCGGGGGTGTAGCAGATGGGGGATATGGTGGAGAGAGACCATCTTGAGCAAGAACAGGCCGTTCTGAGGAAGGGGAATGCTAAATTACACATCTTCAGCTAGTCTGTGATGTCTGATAGACGTTTCCTGGGAGTTATGCAACTCAGTAATTGCTGTTATTTTTTTCGTACCATGCTGATTTTTATTAAACCATTCAGCAAATGCTAATTTCAGAGCTGCTTGTCCAATTAGTCACAACACTTCATGGGTATCTCTGTAAGTGAGCAGATCCTTCAGCCTTTGCTCGTCCTGGGCTATGCTTTTACCCCCAAAATAAGGGTTTGTGCTTCCCAGGGCAAAGCTGGTAGAATCTGCCTCTGTCATTTCACCATATACAAGTAATTTGCTTAATCTGGGGGTCAATGTCAAAAATGATGGCTCCTGTATGTGATACTCCTCATAGAAAATAGGCAAAGTATCTGCCAATCTAAATTAACAGACAGATTAAACAAACATCTTTGTTTATAACACTTAAAAAATAATATGTTTTCAGGGAAAGGGAAATAAGAAATTAGTACTTTTCTACTTAACTAATTTAGATGTGGCTGTTAACAATATGCAGATTTCTTCTGAAATCTGAAAAAACCCTTGCTCACTCTAACTGCCAAAAAACCCAATCCCAAACCCTTTTTTTGTCAGATTCTTGAAAGCAAAAGTTTTTTAAAAAAGGCAACTGTTCAAGAGAACATTTTCAAACAGCATTATTAAGTCTGATAGCAACATGCAATTCAATCTTTTTTTGCAGGTAGATATTGTACACAAGAATTATGACTTAATTGGCACAAAGAGAATGTCTAATCTATTGTTGCGTTTTAATAATTCCTACTTTATTTAATTGATCAGTGAACATTAATTTCTTTATTCTACCTTCATGATACTGCAGAAATGGCATTCTATGATATTTCAATTTCTGTTGCCTGTACCGTTTGTAATGTATCTGACCTCAATTTCTGTATTGGTAAAACGAAGGGAATGGTTATGCATATTTCCTCCTCTTTTAAAAAGTAATATTCCACTGATGAGAAGTGTTATAGAGAAATCACTGTTCTTACCTTCAGAGAATTGTATGTACATTTGCATTTTAATTATGAAAATATCAACACAATTATTTGCAATTATTCCAGGACAGGATTATTTTCACAAGCACAATGAATATACGAAATGTCAGGGATTTGAAGTACATCTTCCTTCACAAAAATCACTCAACATAAGTTCCAGTAGTTGATCACAGGATAAATTTTATGCCTCCATTGCTACCTGACTCAGCCTTGTTCCTTGTCACATCACAAGAAGAAGAAACAACCCCTGCCCATGGCAAGGGGTGGGAACTGGATGATCTTGAAGGTCCCTTCCAACCCAAACCATTCCATCCTCATGCCTCACCACAAGGACATGTCCCTTTCCTGCAGTCCCTGGGCTTGCTCAGCCCAGCTGCTGACAGAAAGAGAGGTTGAGGTCTGACAGACAACCTCCTCTGGATGCAGCCATGATATATTCCCAGAATTCCATCACACTTGTGGATTAAGAAAGAATAGTGCTGAAAAAAATTTGTCAGTGCTTAAGTAATTAAAAATTGTCCCACAGTTTAGACCAACCTGGGAACAGAAATTTGGCTGTGCAGGTAGCAAAGAGTCAGATACTTTAATTGTGAGTTTTGCCTAATCTTGCCACGTCAAAGATGTGCTGTTAGTAATGTTCTGTCTGCTTGTATCCCTGTGATTTCCTCCTCGGCAGTCACTCATCATACTCCAATTCTCTCAGAAATATTGCTCAGTGACAGGCTCTGGTATCCTTCCATTGTCCTATTTGCTTTCTTTGAACAATATTTAATTTGAGGAGTTGACAGAGTGTGGACACCTATGAGCAAATCATCCTAAACTGCCTTCATCACCAACAGTGAGAAAGAGGCATTTCCCAGGGCTCAGTTAATCTCACATATTTCATGATTATGTGTGAGGATGTAATGAACTGGAGCTCAGCTGCACCCGGCAGTGTCATCTTTGACTGCAAGATTGACGTGTCCCCATTAGCCCAGATGAATGTGGGTGATTTCCAATCCTGGAAAAAATAAATCTGAAAACACAGCAATCCCGTGTGCCCTGCATCCACAGCCTTCAAAGGGAGAGGGAGTGGGTATTTAGATAAACCAGTATTTAGACAAACCAAGTAACTACAGGCACATCAGCCTGACACTGGTTCTGAGAAAAATAATGATTGACAAAAGATATAGCAGATAAAGACCTAAAACAAGATACTATAAATCACATTTTCTTCTGAAAGTGATCCTATCAAGCTAATTTAATACCTCCTTTCATGAAATTGCACATTATTAAAGTGTCAGTTTTGCATACTTGAGATTGCTACAAGGCATTTTTTTATGCCATGGTACACTATTTGGGCTTAAAAAAATCAGAATAATCTCTAACTCATAGGAAGAATATATACTAAGCAATAGAACAAGATGAAACAGCATCAGGTTCTGCCAGAGGAGTTTTAGGAAAAATTCTTCACAGAAAGGGTGGGGAGGGCAGTGGTGGAGTCCCCACTCCTGGGGGGATTTAAAAGCCCTCTGCATGTGGCACTTGGGGACATGATCAGTGGTGGCCTTGGATGTGCTGGGGAATGGTTGGACTTCATCTCAGAAGGCTTTTCCAACCTCAGTAACTCTATGATTCTGTGATTCAAATAGGACAGAATTAGTCCAGGCTATTTTCTTTTTCAGCTGGTTCATAAACACACAGCATAGAAAATGTTACTCCTACAAGGATATACTTTGGCAAAATGTCCAGCATCCAAAAAAGTGGCCCTTTTAAACATGTATATTGGGCAAGTGTTCCAGTATGCAGAGCCTGGTGAGTCCTGCCTAAAATACTGCAAGTGAAGAATGCAGAAACCATCCTGTTTTTAAAATCCTACCAGGTAATAACTTAAAAGACCTTAAAAAGATTAACTTCTGATGACAGTGTGGCTATTCTGGCTTAAATCAGATGATGGTGTCCTTTGTGGAGAAGTCTCTGATTCTCTTCAACACATACCTAGTTGGAACTATATTCTGTTGATTTTTTACCTCACAGAAAAAAAAAAAAAAAAAAAAGTTCTTTTTTTTCTGAGAAAGCTTTGTTTGATTTAAAGTTTGACAACAGCAAGATCAGTTGCTCACTGTAAACCTTCAAAGCCTCAGTATAGATTTTTCTTACTCTGAGTGGAAATATACTTGGTATTTTGGGAAACTATAGTTACTGGACTTTCCCCCTAAATTAAATGCTAATAAAATATTTATGACATAATGTAATAAATATTTTTCCTATCAAAGCAAATATTTACAATTTCAAGTCTGCTTGAAAATGTTGCAATTCAAAGCAGGTAACATTTCTTTAAAAATTGTCTTGTATTTATTTTAAGGTGGAACAGACTGGAGAGAGGGAGGATATTACTTAAGGACACAGCATCAAAATAAAGAGTTTTGCTTTCGGTTATAGAAAGATATAGTAGGAAGCTATTGAGCCCAGAAATCCAGCCTTGGATATGTTCTATAAATTAAACCCTTCAGCTCTAGCTCTTCAAATATGATGCCAAATTTATTCTTCATTTCTATAACAGAGGCGTTCACATGGTCCATTTTTTGAATAATATCTTCTTCTTCAGAAAAAATTTTTATCCAGGCTCTGCCCAACAGGGGCCAGAGGTTGTCAGAGACCAGAACTGCCAGTGGCTGTTTTGGGCACGGAGCATCACAAGTGATCTCTAAACGTGCTGGGAACACAGAGAGTGGCAAGAGCCTCCTCAGTTTGCTCTGAAGTGTTTTAAAATACAGAAACCTGATGGCTGCCAGGTGTCATTTTCTCTACCTATCTGCATTTGCCCCCTGTTTGATATTTAACAGTGTTGATGTCAAGGTGCTGTGTTTCAGGAGTTATTCTCAAATATTCCAACTTTAACACAGACAGGAGCTCATAGGTAACACAGATCTCTGATTTCCTTCTTATTTTTATGCTCAGAGCCATGAGCTCTGTGCCTTGTACTTGTGGCATGCTGGTGAGAGGAAGTTTAAATGCCTGCAGCAAGGCCTCAGAGTAGAATCAGAAGTCTTGGTGAAGTCACAGTGCTATAATAAAAAGATACACACGAGAACAGCTCTAGCCAATATTAAACACTCAGCCATTAATTATTGATGAAATATGCTGCTTGTGCTTGCATAAGAATGCTTTTTAGGATCATCTTATTTAGAATATTTAGTAAGGCTTTGTCAAATAAATACGGCTGCCTGCAATTTTTAATACCTTAGAAGTTTATCAGAAACTTCAGGTTGTTTAATGTTTGGGTATTTTTTTATCTTATTGGAATTCACTAACTCCAATAATCTGCTGCTAAAACTGAAGCTGTGAATATGGGACCATATTCACTGAATCAACAAATCATAGAATGGTTTGGGTTGGAAAGGACCATAAAGATCACCTTGTTTCACCCCTGCCATGCACAGGGACACCTTCCACTGTCCCAGGGTGCTCCAAACCCTGTTCAGCCTGGCGTGGAACACTTCCAGGGATCCAGGGGCAGCCACAGCTTCTCTGGGCAACCTCTGTCTCACCATTCTCACAGTCACGAGTTTCTTCATAATACCCAATCTAAACACACCCTGCTTCAACCTAAAGCCATTCCCTCCTGCCCTGTCACTCCTGGCCCTTGCCCAAAGTCCTTCTCCAGCTCTCTCAGAGCCCCTTTAGGCACTGGAATCTCCTGGAAGCTCTTCCCAGAGCCTTCTCTTGCCCATACTTGATTAAAAAGATAGTTTCACAAATTTGTATAGATGTACAAGCCTACAAGNAATGTAAAAACCGCAAATTTGTAAAAAAAAAAAAAAAAAAAAAAGAAGTACACTAAACTGTGGATTAATCTGGGCCACATGCTGCATTAGTCCAATTAAATACCAGTGATTTCCCCTTTCCTCTGGAGAGGAGCACAACAACAGGCCTGAGTCACTTCTCAAGCAGTTTCACATTCCGAGATTCCAACAGGCTCACAGAGCTGGTGATTCCTTAAAGACACTAATTGCATGCATTGCCAGTGAAAAAGGCAGAGCAAGCACTTGGAACATGCTCTGCATGCCAGGGATCTCTGCCATGGTGCCAAACAGCCCTTCAGCTGCTCCCACCCAACACTTCCCACCCCCTTATTCCAGAGCATCCTTGGCATACTCTGCGTTAGTCACCAGGGTACTGCAGCTTGTACCACAGCCAGGCATTCCAGGGGCCAAGCATTCCCAGAGTTGTCTGTGAATGATGCTAAAGAAAAATCTGGGCTTGCATTTTAAATTTTACACTTTTCAAAAAAAAAAAAAAA
>WEKY01058279.1:13253-35154 GCA_013390045.1 Picathartes gymnocephalus
AAAAAAAAATTAAAATTGGAACAGGATTCCACAAAGGTAATGAGCTGCCATTGATTGATACTAGATTGGTTGAAGTAAAGAAAGATTCCCTTCTTTTAAACAAAGCAAAATAAAAAGACACTGGAAAACATGCCCTTACTAGTACAAATTTCTATTAGCATCAAATCTCTACTGTTGGAGAAAATAGATGTATAAGAACAAAATCTTTATTCAATATCAGTGCAGTATAAACTAAGTGAATTCATGACTGAAGGGTCATTTTGGCAAAATAAATATAATCAATTTAGGATAAAAAAAAAGGTATTTTGAATTTTGTTCTGTTCAATTTGTGTACATAAGAGATACGAAGCCCCTTTAGTGTTACTGCACAGGACAAGGATCCACAGTTAAGAAGCATTTGTATTACAGAATGATACACTGTTTCTTAAGAGAACCTCAGGCAAAGATAATTAAAATAAAATTGTTTGTGACAATCTCAAATAAGATTAGTATAATCTCCTGATAAAATTCTTCACAAGGGGCCTCAGCATTGGTAATATGACTCATTGCTTCAGTATTAACCATATTTTAGAGGTGTCTAATCTGCCAATATATGGATTTTAATGTAGAATTAATTGCAGATAGAAGATTTTACATAGCATATTTATGAAGTTCCTATTCGTTGATATACATTTATGATTTCAGGAGTGAGGCTCCTGCAATGCCTCCACTACTTATTGTCAAGTTTAAATTGGTTTCTGAAGCTTCCACGGGGAGACAGCTTCTGTGCTCAAGTGGCCTCCTACAGACACGGTGTCAGATCACGCAGGTTAATGAGACAGGCAGCCAGAAGTGAGAATAAAGGCACAGCAAACAGGTTAACAAACCCTCCCTGATCTTTGTGCCATCACACACAGGCTGCTCCTGGGCCCCTCCCCAGCCCCAGCACTCCGGGCACTGCAGCCAGAGATTTCAGCCGAACTCACACACCAGACAGCAGGAAAAACTTCCACTCCTGGTCACAGAAATTAACCCCAAAACACTCCTGTTCAGTGTAGAAGTGCTGAGTATTCTGAAGAGACTGATCCCCAAAATCAAACCCAAAAGTCTCCCATTCAGTGTAGAAGTGCTGAGGACTCTGAAGAGATCAGATAAACTCGGCTCCCACACCTCCCTTCCATCGATGGTCCGCTTTCCTTCGCCACCTCCACCACCGGTTCCCACGTCTGCCACACTTCTGTTTATTTTTTAAGCGATCTAACATTTTGGGAAGAGATTAGTTGTACCTCCAAATGCAACCTAACCCAAATAATTATGCCAAGTGCCCAAACACTGCCTTTTATGCCCTAGTTGCAGTAAACAACCCAACAGTTTAATGCTACCCAGCACACACACTTCTGCACCGTGGTGTGCAAGCAAGGTTTGTGAGTCTTACAAAGGCACTAACCTAAAAATGGAGAAATTCAAGTGTCTGTAGCAAACACACAAGCACTTCAGGCTCTAGCTGTGAGAGATTGAAAGCCTGGGAAGAAAAGGACTTCCAGGCAAAGCAGGCTCTTTCTAAGAGGGTCAAAGCTGAGTGGTTGGTTCCCACAGTAGCACTTGTGCCACACAAAGCACAGTATCAGTTCAGACAACACACAAGTCCCCGTAAGACAAAACATGGAAATTAATCTCTCTCATCAAAGCCTGCTCTGAGAAATCACGCTTTGACAGGAAGTAAATAAAAACCTAAACCACTCCCCAAAACCCAACAGAGCCAAAGTGAGGGAGGGAAGCAGTCCAGTTCCAAATTTGAAGTAGCTGGGGAAAAAAAGGTGTCCCAAAAGCACATGGAATTGCTGTAGGGAAAGAGTAGACTGTTCTCCCCCTACTTTACGTTACTGGCCCACAGTGTGGAGCCCCTGAGGTGTTTTCCTGGGGTATCCCAGCCAAGTTACTCCCTGTAGCCAGGCAGCAAACTGAGCACACACGTTTAGCAAAGAGAGTCTCAGGTCACTGCTGAGTGCAGCCTAGCAGGATAATGCAGAGCCAGTTATTAGCCCTTCTCTCCAGGTAATCACCACAGAGTGTGTAATCCAGAAGGAACATTTTGTTCCTGACAAATAATGCTTTGGAGATGGTCTGAGATGGCCCTTCTTTGGACAATCGTAATTCATACACCTGGGACACAGAGCTGCACGTCCTCACCCTACAACAGCTGGGCAGAGGATCCCCAGGCAGCTTTGAAGAGGCAGAGACTGCCTGGGAAAAGTGGTGGGGGGAAGGAATTGCTCCCTGGAGAAAGGGAAATCAGGTTCAAGAATAGAGCCAGAAGAAAGGGGAAAGACAAGGGAGCACTTAGTGCAGAGAAAGGCATCTGAGAGGTGCAGGCATTGAAGCAAATAGGAAGGGAGTTTGTTTGAGAGCAGTTTCCAGCCAGAAAGGCACTGATTGGTGGAAAACAAGCCTGAATTAAGGGAACCAGCTGCAATAGTGCAGTGGACAAAGGTAGTTGTCCATATTGGTTTTTTAAACGACTGTCCTGTTTCCTCAAGACAATTTTACATTTTAGTTCAGAAATATTATGGCATATGTTCTAATGAATCTCAACTTTTACAGTTATTTTAATCTCCTTATGAAAGATTACTATAGAGAAGAGTCATGCCTTTTCTTTGTTGAAAACTGGGATACGTTTTTTCAGCCATTATAAAATGCTGCTTTACTTGCTCTGGTAACAAAAGGCTATGGGGCCATTTTACTGCTTCTGGTTTCAGATGCAGCTCAGGCACAGCCACTTTGGTTGTGTCCAAGTCACATTCTGTGGCACAAGGTAGATAACATCTCTAAAAACAACACAGGCAACGCAGAGGCATGGACCCACCTGAATAATCTGAGGTGAAGATCCATGAGAATTGTGAAACCATTGAAACCTTTGTGCTATGGATGCACTCGGCCCAAGCTTTCTCTTGCAGAAATGGGTGATAAGGAATAAAGTTGTTTGGCAACATTTCCTCTGTCCGTGCTGCCATCACAGTGAAGGATTATAAAATGCCCACCCAATGAGGTTAATGTAAATAACAACGCTTCCTCCTGAACACAAAATGCTGAGGAGGGAGGAGGAAAAAGATTTAAAAAGAAGTAGTCATTAAAAAATCAGTCCTCAAGTATTTCTTTAAGCAAGAACAGCGCTTTCAATAGCTTGACTGCAAACCTAAAATCCCACAGCTTTGGAAGGAGTGAGACGAATGTGAAAGCAGAAAATAAAAGAGCAAGGTGCTCTGCATGACTGAATCAATAATGTAGAAAAACCTCCTGAGTAAGAAACACCAATCCTGAAAGGAAAAATAAAATGTCACTGCAATCTAAAATACTTCATCAATAATAAATGCAATTTGCTCTAAGTGAGGTCTGGTGGCTCATTTTTTCCCGTAGAAGTGCTGTAGATGCAGGTTGCCTCCTACCAGCAACCTTTGCCACACTCGAGAGAGAGATTCTGCTGCTCAGCTCCCACAATGTGATGAGGAGCCTCTGCAGCTCCTGCCATCACCTCCGAGCCCCCAGGCCAAAGAGATGAATGTGAATCCCACCCTTGGCTGCAGTCGTACCTTGCCCACATCCTCTCAGCCAGGAAACACCCTCCAGCCAGCTGGGCAAGCTCCAGGGAAGAAATTAAACTTAAAGGGGGTGTGGCTCCCAAATAAATCTCTTTATTCATCTTAACCAAGGCCTAGGGAAGCAAAGGTGCCCTCTGCAGCACACAGGACACCCCGACATTCCCACATCAGCTGCAGCCTTTCCGTTTCTCTTTTGAAGTTTAATTGATGCCCTCGTTCCCTAATCAGCTGCACTAAAGCGATAAGCCTTGATGAGCAGGGCATTAGCAGGAGACAACTTGGTATGCCCGACACATGATGCTCTACAGGTCAATTAGAAGGTCAATTAACAAATCATATTCTCAGTCAGACTGTTTTGGGAGTAAAACCAGTACAAATTAAGAGGATTTGGAGCTGCCCTGGTCATTTTCTCTCTCTCTCTTTTTTCCCCCCAAGTTTGAAAGGCATTTGAGAAAGAGATTAAGGAAAAAAAAAAGTCATTTAAGGAGTGTTTTCTTCACATTTTCATTAAACCAAGGCAGTAATTTCTGGAATGGAAACAAACACCAGTCTTTTACAGTTATATTTAAGTCTGAAAGCAGATTTCTGCTCTTTCTGTAGTGAGGGAAGGAACTAAAAGATCTTTGTGGCTGGTTGTGCACAATTAAATGATCTGGGGACATGGGTCGAGCTAATTTATAAAATCTCCCAGATTCAGCCTGGCCAATACAACTCCCAGTGTGAAAACCTTTATCCATGAAATCAGCTTACATGTACCATCTACTTTCACACTGAGACTTGAAAATGTCCCATAATCCACAAAATTTGAATCTGAAAGATGCAAGTTTCACTGAAGAATGGTGACCATGGAGCCCTTTCAGGAGGGGACTTGCAGGTCTTGTGCGTTGGGTTTGTGGTATAATATTGGTAGATTTGATATCTGGAAGAATCAAGAGAGAACAAAATACGTATCAAGGTGCTCTTTTTTGCTTTTCCTTTTTAAATCTTTCTGAGTGGTTTTTATTGACTTGTGCTTTATAAGGAAAAAAAACCCCACAGATAATTAATTTTTTCATAAGATTCTTAGGAATCACACAATAAGAATTAGCTGAGGAAATTGATGGTGATAAATTAGGATGCAGTAACAATAGATATCTCAAAATGCAACGCACAGCAGTACGAAAGATATTTTTACTGATGAAATATCTTTAGAAAATTAACAGAGATTACTGGTTTACATGTCTGTATCTGTGTGGGTGTAGACTTAGAGTTATTCAGTTTTATTTTTCTTACCATCAACCTGGTTATGGAGGTTCAGTGAGAGTCTCCAATATCTGTGTCTTATTCAGGGGACACAGTGGCCAGTGGTTTAGGTTTCCTGTAGTCTGAAAATTTGTATAAAACCTTTACAGACCTCTTTTTTTCTTTTATTTTCTTCATTAATATGCAGCATATATTTACACAAAGTGGGATGGGAAATGCTGCATCAGCCTGGATAAGCACAATATGCTCATCTGATTGCAATTTCACCATGAAAAATACTTAGGATGATGAAAAGGGGTGAAGAGAGACATTGAAGATTGATCAAACCCCTGTGTTTCCTACATTCTTCCTTAGGCTCTATTAAAATTTAAATGATAAGGCCTCCATGCACCTTTATATCTCTCTTAAATTTAACATCAAATAAGCTGTCTCAAATAAATACTTTCCTAGAGTTATTCTAACCTATTTCTTCACTTATTTCCAAGGAATCAGGCATAGAACTTCAAGATGACAATACCTGACCATCTCCTATTTTATTTCAGGATTTGCTTTTTGAGGCTTCTTTCCTGAGTGTCTTTTCAGAGATACCAGTGCAAAATGCTTTTTCTCTTCCTCCTCCTCCCAAAGATCCTAATTTGAAAATTTTCAAGGTACAAAGTGTAATTGCTTTCACACAAATGCTGTCACAGAGATACAGACCCTTTTCATGATTCTTTTAAAAGCAAAGAAATTTTTAAAAGGATTGATTTGTGCAAAAAATCAAATCCCAGCTCTAGAATTTTAATGGGTTAAATAGTGATCTCTTCCATCATGAGAGATGCTTCCAGCTTCTTCATGTTGAAGTGACAGAAGTTTACTCATAAAAGAGAAAGAATAGGTAGAAATGGATCATTCAAAAGAAAGAAATTATAAAGAAATAAAGAGAGAAGGCAACCTGCAAGATCTTATCCAATACCGTTTTTGTGACTCCAGGAAATACCTATGATTTATGAACTTATATCACTCCTTCCCACAGATACTTCTGTCATATGTCCATGCAAAACAGGAGCTCAGATATAAACTAGGTTTTTTTCCCACTTAATCATTTAACAAAGTCACTGTTGTAGGTAAAAGGAAAAAGAAGGATTATTTCTATGAGCAGTAGAAGCACTTGAAGATGCACACATGGAGAAAAGTTAAAATCTCTTCCTGTGGACTGGTGACTCATGTTCAACGTACAATAAAGCTGATATTTGAGATACCTGCAGAACAGCCTGTGCCCTCAGGCAGGGAATGTTTCCACAAATCCACACAAACACAAGTCTGTGGTTTAAACTGCTCCCAGTGACAGGGATCCCCCACAGTGTGGGGTTTTTGAGACATCACTGCCAGAGAAGGGAGACCATAAATGTCCCCCTTTGCTCCCCAAATACAGAAAATGGTGTGAGCACCTAAATGAGTTTAGATCAGGGCACTGGGAAAGCTGGAGGAGCTTTTCTTCCCAGGGCAAATAATGAGTCAGTGAAACACCCCAGAGCTGTCTGAGCCCTCAGCTGTGCACTCTGCAGGTTTGCAGCTCTGTCTGAAGGAGCCTCCGATGCACGTGGGCTGCACCTACCTCTGTGACCAAGAGTGGTGATCTTAATTTATTCCACAATTATGGACCAAAAAATGGATCTTCCTTACAGTCTCAGGTGTAGACCAGGGCCTAATTAATAGTGAAAATTGTGTGTGACAACGAGCAGAGGGTGTCTGGAGCTCCTGCGGGTTCCAGTGTGTAATGCTGAGTGATGTTGGGCAGTGACGCTGCTGAGGGAGCTGAGGAAACCAGGGGCCTGGGGTTGAACACAACCAGGCTGGGCTTCCACACAGCCAAAAAACCAACCAAAACCAAACATAAAACCACTAAAAACATATATCTGGGTTTGTAAGTATATGTGTATATATATATGCAAAATCATAGATTCATTCAGGTTGGAAGAGCCCTTTAAGATCATCCAGTCCAACCATTCCCCCAGCACTGCCAAGGCCACCGCTGACCCTTGTCCCCATGTGTCACATCCACACAATTTTCGAACACTTCCAGGGATGGTGAGCCCACCACTTCCCTGGCAGCCTGTTCTAATACCTGACAACCCTTTCTGTGAAGATTTTTTCCCAAATATCCAATCTAAACCTCCCCTGGCCCAGCCTGAGGCCGTTCCCTCTCCTCCTGTCCCTGTTCCCTGGGAGCAGAGCCCGACCCTCCCCGGCTGTCCCCTCCTGTCAGGGAGTTGTGCAGAGCCAGAAGGTCCCTCCTGAGCCTCCTTTGCTCCAGGCTGAGCCCCTTCCCCAGCTCTCTCAGCCCCTCCTGGTGCTCCAGACCATTCCCCATCTACGTTCCCTTCCCTGGACTTGCTCCAGCCCCTCAGTGTCTGTCTTCGAGTGAGGGTCCTTCTATCTATCTATCTATCTATCTATCTATCTATCTATCTATCTATCTACATAAATATATATACATCATATATATATATTAAAATTAATGCACTGGGATTTTCAGAGGTCTTTAAAAACTCAGTATATCCCATCCAGAAGGTCTTGTGTTACATTCGTGCAATATTCCAGCTACATAAATGCAACACCTTCTTCCTGGGGAGCAGATTGCTGCTTGTCAGATTTTTGGTCATCTCTGTGTATCCTGGAAATTCTTGTGCAGGCCCACTCAGAGTACACGTAATTAAAAACAGTCAAAGTTATAGAAAAAAATTCAAATAGATTATGAGTAATTAAGATATAAAAGTGGATTTTTATTTTCATTTATCCTCCTGCTAGCATCCAAACCTATGGTTCAGTGAGGAAACAGAGCCATAAAGATAATTTAATATGACCTTCTCAGAATGCAGGCCAAAGACCCTTTTTTTAAAAATAATTTCTGCATTCTGAAATATTTTAGGAAAAGAAAATAACAGATCAAACACAGCCTTCTAGCAGAGTCATTACCTCTGAATATTCTAGGAGGCTTTGGAAACACTACTTTATCTCTGTTTCTTCCTTGTGTTTAATTTTTAGTAAGCTGGGATGAAGCAGGTAAGTATAAACATTTCACATTCTGCAGTGATTCCACTGTTTCCAAGCCCATTATTATGCAGGAGTTACCAAACAACTCTGGAACTTTGAAATTTTGCCCAAAGGGAAAGGATAAGATTGGGTAACAGCTACTCACCTATAACACCTCACCTAACATTATCAAAAGAAGGAAACATTCCTCAAGTAATTAAATATTTATTCCTTTAAAGGTATAACTAGAGCACGAAAATACATTTCTACCTCCCACAGCTTTTATCAAGCTGTCAAGTTCTCCATAACTTGGTGTTAACTGAGTCATAAAAGGAAAAATATCTAAAGCAGGAGAAATGTTTGAACCCTTGCTTGAGGAGGCACTTGGTCATTCAGTGAGAAACTGGAAAAAATCCTGGTTATTCTTGATCTCTGCAGGTGCAGCTCAGCAGCGAGATCAGGGTGTGCTCAACTTCCAAAAAAGTGATTGGATTCCCTGCTAAGATGAAGTGGGACAATGTGCCTGCCCTTGGACACAACTTCAGATCTGACCTTTCACTTCTGGGCAATCTTCTGATAAGGTTTGAACCAAAAAAAAATTATCCTTTTTGTCTCTTCCAGCTTCCTTCCTTCTCCACACACATACTCATCACCTTACAAATTAACTGAACAGCCCAGTCTGCTCTGAGGGGTTGTTTGACAGTGTATTTATATAAAGAGTGAAAAGAAATACATTACCTTATTTCCATTTTAAGCCTTTAATTCAGATTAATACCAGGGGGTTCATTTTAAAAAAACCCAAAATCTACTAATGTTTTGCTTGAAAATCCCACTGAAATCTGCATTCGTATATGCAGAAATGTTATTTTAAGCCTATAAATAACCATTATCTGTATTAAAACTGAGTTTCAGAGAGATACAGGAACCTTGCTTTGGCCAGCTTTCATGTGGAGATACAGAACAAAGCACCAGATATAAAAATATCCATTGTTTTAATGGGACTGTTTCCCTCCCCATTTCCACAGCTTGGTCCACTTCTTTCTAAGATGTAAAAGAACTGAACTATCGATCAGTATTTCACACTCCGAGGGCACTGCAGCAGGAAAATACTGATCAAAGTGAATCTCTGCAGAAGCTTCATCCCCTGCTCCTTTATTGTCAAAGCATTTGTTCAACTTTAAACATATGAGAAGTATCATTCATATGGAGCCAAGCACTTAAACTCATGTGTGAGTTTAATCACGAGACTGAGATCAGTGGGAATTAAGGATTAAAAAGTGCTATGGCTGAGAAATGGGCTAAGTTATTTTGCTACACTCCAAACCTCTATTCCTGTAGTAATGTCCTGCTCAGTAGTTCCTTGACCTAAAATACATATTTAGCTATGTCAACTCTTCACTTTCAGATTCCTATTTTAATAAATAAACCAGGAAGGGGGAAAAAAAATCTTAGGAAGATTATTTTGAACTTTATCTACAAGCTTTCTGTGTTCTCTGACTTCTTAATTCAGGAGCTGTCTCCTTGCTGAAGATGTGTATTATAAATTGAAATACCTTCATGGCCATTTTCCCTTTCTTTATTAAAACGGGAAAGCCAAAATGGGAAGTTTATTAAGTGGGAAGTTTATCAAAATGGAAAGCCAAACTTTTTTCTCTAGCCTTCTTCTTATGGCCACAGGTGAAAAGCTACAGGCATTTCTGACTGACTTTGGTAACTTGGGTGTCTAATTCTCACAAAGAAAATACAAAGCCTGGCATATGAATAATGAGAAGAGTGACCACAGAATTTAAAACCACACTAGAAACTGTCCCCACCTCAGGGAGGCCTCTCTGACCTTCATGTTGATCTTCAAAACAGTCATTTGCTGTATATTTATCTGCTGGAAGCAAATTATTTAAAAATAACTAAATACTGCCATCAAAAAATATAAAAATGCAAGCCCTTCTTTTGCATTGTAGGTACAACTTGAACATTTTCCAGGTTGTAGGTACACAGGAAGATGTGTAATTCACACACATTTTGGTTGAGAACAAGGTGATTGTCATGAGAAAGAGATGCAGATTTCTGAGCAAAGGTGTGGAGTTCCCTTTTGTCAATAGAGGACTGGCTCTAGAGAACACTTCCAAAATCCACATTCTTTTTTTAAGGCTACCCTTTATATTACACTTAAAATTCTTCTAGATCTGTAGGATTTGCAAGATTTCAAGGTGGAAAGTCTGTGGGATGGGTTCTTGATTGGTGCAGTTAATGGAATTATCATCATGGCAATCGTGACATTGTGAAAATGAAATCCACAATTTACTATTTAAAAAAAAAAATACTCTTTTTCAATATTGAACTTGCTGTTTGATGATTTACTCTGTCACTCCAAATTTTTGAGTTCTAAGGGCCAGTGATTACTTTTGGCTTATTTAGTAATTCCATGGAATCACAGAATGGTTTGGGTTGGGAGGGACCTTGAAGACCATCCAGTTCAAAACTATCGGTGTCTTACCTGATTTAATCTCTCCTTGCACGACAACAATTCCAGATTTTGTAATGCTTCTCATGTTTCCATGTACTTTTCCATCCTTTGTGTCAGATGAGTGGATAAAAACTGCATGAACTATTCAAACACAGGCACCCAAAATTTTCTTCTATCAAACCTGTCCTCTTCCTGTTGGCCGTACTACACGAGCTGGGCACTGAACTGTCACATCCTGGATGGTTCTTGGTTCATTTGTTCATGTGCATTACTTTATCATTTATCAACACTAAATTTTATTGTGTGACCATTTAGATATTTAGAGCATAGATGGACAAAAGGCAAATAATCCATCCAAAAGTGGGACTTCAGTGGCCATGGACTAAGTTGCCCAAAATCACTCTGGATTTTTTCCTGACTGATTCTGATTTTCCTGGAGCATTTATTTCACAGACACAGTCACTATTCTGAGTGAGTGACTGGTCCCAGATTCCCTCCACAATGATCTTCACCCATGGAGACCCCAGCACTGGAGATTCTATGTGTTCATGGATGACATTTGTCTATGCGCTTTCCTCAAAACTTTTCCAAATTTGAGATCCCTTTTAGAGGAACAATATAATTTTAAAGCAACCATTGAGTTAATCAATCAGAGTTTTAGAGGAAAACACTTCAGAGGAAGAGCTATTTCTTTTATTCATGGCAAATTGCCCATTTTCCTTTTTCATGCAGCATGCCAGGACATTTTTACTTGTCTGTTATTTGCTATTTTTGTCTTTAGACTCTGTATCTGTCTTTTGTCTCTGTAATCTCATTTGTAAAGATCCCAATTACTTTTAGGGGGTTAATTGTTACCACAAGCAATGTCAGTCTGTGTCAGACTCCAGGGCTTTACAGGGAAAGCTCTGCAAGGACTTCCCCACGTCTCATATATTTTGGTCATGTCTACACTCTCCAGCTCTGATTGGGGAACTGCTTTTATTACACAGTACAACCAAACAAAGCAAAAATAGTAATTTCCTAAAAGACCTCTGAGAGTACATTTCTTTACATAGACTGTGTAGGAGGGCAATAGAACAGAATTTGGTGCTTTGCTATTCTGAGGAATAATCAGCGTATCTGAGACAACATCCAAACATCTCTCAAAAACTCTGCCAGGGCTACGTGTCACTATCGGTGTAACTCAGTGTTCACCACAGTGTTTCAAATCCCCTGTGAGGCCACGAACATTCCCTTATCTTGATTGTACTTAACTATAAGGAGAATTAATAGATGCTCATTTTTTTTCTCTTATATATACCCAGACTTTTTGATAATGATAATACAGGCTCTGTAGTTAAGCAACTGTTGGTGTTAAAAGGGAATAAAAGTAGATATTTGTGCAGTGGACTCTGTAAAGGTCTGTAAAGTGTGGCAAAATAGATGATTTCAAGGTTCCTAAGTGCCAACCTTACAAGTGAATAAACTGAATTATCTTTATGATTGTTCTGAGGTGTTGCGTTTGAACAAATAATTTCATCCCACATGACACATATGTCTCATATGTATTGAGGGTTAAATCTGTCCCAGATCTAAACTCTGGTTTTGACCCACTGACCATGTTTGGCTTATTCTGGTTATTAAAAAATGAGAAAATTCACAAAAATTAAGAAGAAAAAAGAAGTCCAAGGCAGAATTAGTAACTCTATAAATCAACTATGATGCAGGAGATATCTCTGCATTAAAGGAGAGAGCCAGATTGAGGATTCCAAGGTTAAATGAGTTTATTGAGTTAGTGGTTACAATGGTATGTCAGATACCTGTAATCCAAGCTACACCTACATATTTGCCTCTAAATTCTCACACTGTCAGTTTCCGTGTCTCTAAACATTCCACCACCAGGTCTTCTATTACTAATATTATAATAATAATCAGAATAATAATCATAATATAAAAGGCAATGTCAATCACCATATTGTGCTTCATACTCCACCATAAGGAATTCAATTGGCAAAAGTAAACCTCTGGTCATATTAATGGGATTAATTGAAATGTGAGCAATCATAACACTACTAGAATATAAAGAACAAAATCTGGTTCAAAAGAAGCATTTTTAAGATGAATTAGTTTGAATCTGTTTTAAAAATTCACATACTAGAATGAACATGACTTAAAAGTTATATCATTTAATTATTGGGCCACACATTGAAGCATATTGGCTAGTACATTTTTGCACTGCAACAGAAGCAATACAAGCTTTATGGTCTACCATTACAATTCCTTTTTTTTTTTTTTTCCACTTAATATACCTGCCAACCTAATGTTTCTTGCATGCATAAAAATTTCAGGGTTTAGACTTGAATCTATCATTTATTCCACACATATATACCCCCATAATGCAAATTCTTTGGCCAATTTAATGCTATAGTTTAGTTTAAAAAGGAAGCTTGGAGTTAAGTCCACTTAACATCAGAAGGCAATGCCCTGAATTTTGGGCACTGCAGAGAGTTATTTACTGGAATAGAGTCTCAGGTCGCATGCAAATTGTCATTTTGTCCCCCCACCCCATGCCAGATGCACACAAGTCGGCAGGTACGCATACAAAAAAGAATATAAAACCCTCCTGGTAAAGCTCAGTGGTTTAGAATGAATCCATAGCTTTAAATTCACTTAAGGCCTGTACAGGGGAAATATGTTTCTTCTGGGACCCTCTCCTCACTCTTGTCTGATATTCTTCTGGTTTTTCTCTCTTTACTAGAGGTTTCTTCTCGGGGGCCTTCATCTTCCAAGATACAACGGGAGAGTTCACTGCAGCAGTGCCATAGACCTTCTGGTATTTAGTAGAAGCCACATATGAAGCTTTCACTGTAAGGACCACAGCGTTCATCAGGTTTTTAGCTGCCTGGATGAGAGAAGTGGCACTGTCCAGCTACAAACAGAAAACAAAATGAAATATAGCAAGGTTACTCCAAAACAAAATACAGCAAGGTCATTCCATGGCTGGATGACTGGGCCATTTCCTGATTGGAGCCTGGATCCTCCCAGATCTCATTAAAGATGGAACAAATCATCTTCCTCGGGGTTCCTTGGAGTATTCAGCACTGGCAACATCATGCACTGAACAGTAAAGGTAAGACTGGGGTACCTCACATTACATTTTGTCATAAGTTAAAGGAAAAACTTTTGTTTTATGTGGGTAGTTTTTTGTTTGTTTGGTTGGTTTTGTTTTTTGTTTGTTTATTTGTTTGTGGGTTTTTTGTTTTTTATTCTTTTTCTACAGTTTAAGTAGTTGTCTGTTTTCTCACAAAAAACCCTTTACTTCTCACTTAAACCTTTAAAAATTTACTGTTACATGTCAGAAACTGCAAAGCAGGTCAACAGGGATTATTCCCAAGTGTTCCAGTTTGTTCTAATTATTCCTCTTAAGCCCAGGATAACACCCCAAGTGATGTCTACAGGAACAGTGTGAGGCCAGCACTGAGCTTGTTAGAGAATCCCACCTGAAAAGATGAAAGGAGGTTTTGAAACCCCTACAGAAATGAAAAGATGAGACAGTTAACTGCAGGTTTTGGCAGCTCCTGTAATGTGGGAGTTACCCATGGTCTCAAGGAATGTTACTTTGTGGTTACCTGGCTTTTTGTACCTTTGTGCTCCTCCCATGCACGAGTCTGCCTGAGGTTCCTTGGTGTCCTCGGGATGTAAGAGCCCTTAAGGACTTGCTGAGCTTCAAAACACCGGGACTTCCACTCAGCAAGCTTCCATCCTGCACTGAACTGAAGTACACACCCCTGGCCAAAATTTTCAAAAGGATTTCAACATATAATGGGGACTTCCAAGGCAATGTCTCAATGTTCCACTTGCAGGCACTTGCAGATCCAAGTGGATATTCTCAAAGTAGTAAGTCCTAAAATTATCCTCCTAAGGACTGTAGCAAGCCAGGTTACTACTTAGGATATTCAATTATCCCTTTCCTAAAATACTGAAGGAGTGGGATACACTTTTTTTTTTTGTGATGAAGCCTTTCAGATATACCATAGAGGCTGCTTCAATTATTTATGTCTTTCCCAGACTGTAGGAATGATATGAGATGTAGTATTATGTTAACTCTTTGAATCCACCCCACATGTTTGGTAAGTTTTTAGTTATTTTTAATTAGTGTAAATGGCCTGTGCCACTCCAAACCTTCCCTGCTCCCTCTTTTTGGGAGCATTTGACTCTGTAATATAAATGCAAGGTAAGCAGGACAAACAGTCATAAGTCAATAACAAAAGCCACACCATACTTCACCTCAAGCATTTTGAATCATTAACAGAAGAGTTCAGGAGAAATTTCCTTCTGAAGTGTCAGTGACTGATGTGAACAAAAATAGACATTACAGAAAGCCTGTATTTGAAAAATTACATTAATCTTTACTTACCTGGGGTTTTTATTTCCTCTGCTCTGGCCTTAAATTCATTATGGTTCATTACATATATAAACAGCTACATACAGTGAGGTGAAAACCAAAAAAAAAGCATTTTAATGATATTCACGTACGTGGTGCCATTCCCTGAAATGCACAGTTAATTGCCTGCCCCCAGTAAATATTTTTCCTGGGGACTAATTTGTATTTCTGTTAGTAAAAGAAATGAAGTTAAAAGATGGAAAATTACATTACATGGCAGAAACATGAGTGTTCAATAGAGAGTAATGAAATATAATCCAGTCTAGTTTTATTCTATAACCACACTACTGCATGATTTATAAGGCAATCTGTATGTTTGTTGGCAAATAACAGATCACACTCTATTAAATTAGGATATTCTAATTTACTACAGAGATCTACAATCAAGCATTATTCATTGTTAAATGATTCTTTTTGAAACACTGGTGGATTGATATTGAATATAAAGTGATACCATCAAATAGTGTTTACTTCATAATCAGTGTGGATAAACGGACTGGATTGAGCCTCTATTGCACATTCCTGAATGAATTCTTGTTGCTGAAGGTTTCCAACAGCTTCAAATTTTACATCATGAAAAACATTCTGGTAGCTGTTTTACATATATTAAGGAACATAATGATTAAAGGAAGCATTTTAAAATGAGGGGGCACCTAAATTAGATGCTTAAACTCATACATGGAGTTCAATCTACACCTCTGAACACAGTAATCAGTAATTTTAGGGACTGTGTTGATAAAGGCATGCAGCGTCTTGCACTTCTTCAAGATCAGATGCAGGCTGCAATGACACCTTTTAGGAAACCACATTACGTATGTTGATGCCATTTGAACTCTCTTCAGTTTCAATATGCTGTTAGAATACATGAGAGCTCCCTGTTTCCACCACGATTAATCACATTTTAAGATGCAGATACTCACTCTTTGACCCCACTATCCACTTATCTTGTAAAACACTTCCAAGTCTTGGAATCAGAAAAGAGACATAAAACCTCATCACAGGCTGTGAGTATACTCCAAAATCTGCTGGTGGCCATTCCATGCATCCAATTTGGCCACCTAAGCCCTTCCCATGATTTTCTTCCAGCCTCCAGCTCTTTGCTTGTATTATGGCACAGTAAAGAAGAATTAAACTGAATGAACATCATTCCAATTAACATTTAGATCATCCTACACCACCACCATGTTGCTCCAGCTTTAAGCTGTGCTTTGCCACTCTGGCACAAAGCTGGAATGAGGCAGCAGTGAATCAAGCCCTGAGTGTGTTAATTCCTTACAAAATCTGGGCACAGAAACATATGCACTTTTCCAAATGTTATGTTAATAATAAAAAATTATAAGGAAAATTAACATTTCAAATAAAAGCACCACTAGGAAAATTACTTCACAGTACAGAAGGCAACCTTTAATCCCTGCAATACCCACAGAATTACAGATACAACGATGGATTTTGGTCCTAACAGCCAACAGAGCCTTTGACTTGCTGCACAAAGTAATAGCGTTCTGCTCTCTTTAAAAATATGTTTGCCTGCTTTTAGGAAAAAAGTCCTTTCAACCATAAAAGATAAACTTAGGTTACCGTCCCACAAAACTCTAAGAACAGTGAATGCTGAGGAAAATTCAAAATTCATAAAGAACCTAAGAGTAACTGCACTGGACCTGGTCACTTAGAATAATTAAGGTTGGAAAAGATCTGCCAAGAATATAATTCCAGGGTTTTCTTCCCCCTAGAGAAAATCCTTCAGGTTTTGAGGAGTTTTTGAGCTGCTTATCAGCTGTGCTGCAATTTTCCTGCGCTATTTGCAGAATTTTCCAGAATCTCGAGATAATCAAGATTTCTTGCTTCTTTTACATATACACACATAATCTAAGTAAAATAACCAGCAACTGCAATAACAGAATAGCTGAAGAAATGGGAGAGAATAAAGCTGGAAATTTCTGTCCTTAATAGTGAAGCAGTAAAAAGAGATGTTCTCTCTGCATTGTCACACTGCTGTAATGGGGAAGAATTATACTTTATATTTTAGAAAGGAGAAAATCTAACTTCCTGAGATGTCTTCATATTTATAATAATAAATATCCATAAAAAGTAAGGAAAATTGAGGAAAGAAAAAAGTCTTTATTTCCAGTGAGTAAGGATATAATACGGCTAGTTTTAAAATAGCTGGTTACTGAAGAATGTTCTATATATAATTACTGCTGGTTTTAATAAACCTTGAAAAGTGGGTGAAGACATCAAAAGAATTGTAGATAGTTTCTAGTCTCAAAATATTTGAGCAATGAAAATAAAATGACCTGTGAAATTACAGGCCAGCTCAGCTGACAGCACTCCTAAATTAAATGATGCAATGTCTGTGACAGACTCCACAAATAGAGGAAAGAAATGCAGTTAATGGTAACCAAAGGCCTGTGTGGGTTAAAAATATTTTCAAAGTAACCTACATCATATTTTGCTATGATTAAACTTTGAATTGCTTAAAATAATGCTGTGAGTATAATTGGATCTTTGAAAGGTCTTTTGCTTAGTAATACATGACAGTTTGATTAAAAACTCGGTTGACACAAAACTAACAAGGCACACACACAGAAGGATTCCAGATTCTCCAGAAGCTGCTTCCAGAAGTACATACACACATAAAAAAAAAAATCATTGCTCAACAGTGAATTTTGCAGTGGGGTCTTGCAGAAAGCATTTGGAGGCTTCACAATATTAATATTTCTACTAAAAACTTGGAAAGGAAGTCACTCATTTGATGAAATTGGCAGATAACAATTGGGAAAGTGGCAAATCATGCAGAGGGCAAGTGATTGATATCTAATTAGCTGCTAAAAGTCACAAATGTAGATTTAATTTTGACCAGATCTACAGCAGACGATACCTAATTACACAATAAGGAACTTTATTCTCTGCAGGATTCCAGGCAATCACTCCTTGAGTACACAAAAAGGAGGAGACTGATGAAATAGTTTCAATTATCATATTCACTTTATCGCCTATCCTAAGGATACTGAGTCCTCTTTTCAATGCAATAACAGTACTGAGGAACTGGGAAAGAATGTAAAGAAACTCAGCAACAAAAACCATCTTTTATGGGAAAGACTCAGCCAGCTCTGTTTTTCCCACTTCCAAGTGAATGATTAAAGAATGAGTTGACTGAAATCAGCAAGAACATGGTAACAAAGCTGATTATATTTCAAGTTCCACAGGTTAGACAAAGATAAAACAAAACTTAAAGGCTGAGAGGTGATGCAGGTAATTTTAGTTATTAATTACCTGAAATTATTTATTTAGCAGTTCTATTAATTAATCACAAGAACTCATGAAAGATTGATTCTATTTCTTGAAATTGTGAAATCAATATTGGATGGTTTTGGTTAATATGTATTAACTATTGGACATTTTTAGTGCACATCGATTCAGGGAGCCTGTGCATCAGTTATGCAGGAAGACAGCTTAGATGACAACAACAGCCCCTACTGACCTTGAAAGGTATGAATGCAAAAAATTAGTATTAGGAGCTATTGATAAATAGAGTTTGGTCTGGTTCACTTTGTACTGATTAGGAGGAACAAATATAATTTATTTTACACATTGAAAAAGAACCTGTAACCCCTCAAATGCTCTTGACTAAGGCTTGATTGAACACCTTTAGCAGGTGACTTAGGCACTGCCAAGCCCTTAAGGCTTTCTGTGAATTCTGGGTGCATTCCTTGCTTCTCCTCCTTTCCAAAGGAAGTTCACACTTTCCTAGACAGGTACAGTTGCTCTTATCACACCCCAAAAGTCAGTCAACAATCTCCAGAGAAAATAAGGCTACAATTATGCAATGATGAACCTGGATGGTAAATTAGGAGTATGGATTTCTCGGATTGTATTCTCATGCAACAGAACATCTTCCTCTCAGCTGTGCTTAACAGTAAATCCATTCCTATGTACACAAGAGGTATGCAAGAAAATATCTTCTTTATAAAATTACATCTTACATTTCTGTGGCACATTTCATGCATAAAACATGCCCCTGTTAGAGAGAGCCAATGCAAGAATGGCCTGTTTGCTATTCAGATGCTCTCTTCCCTATGGAAGGAAACATATGCTCTTTATCAGCACTACTGTGCAAAGGCTGAGGCTCTGTTTTAGTCAGTCACTTCAAAATGCTCATGGGGTTCTTGCCAGCTACAGTCCATTGTGAGAAAGCTATCCTATGTACTTGAAAATATCTCTCAAATAAAGGTCTTTATCTGGAATGCAATGTTAAAAATGCATCTGTAGCTACATAGAGAAAATTGTATTGTACTTGTCCTTTCCTAGCTATTTGTTTTCACATTTGACTGCAATTAACTTGCTCCTTTATACATAATGAATATTTAATTCATTCTGGGCGTAGTTGTATTTTATAGGTGCCCAATCCACTGAATAACCACCCTCATCTGCATTTTTTCAATTACAGGTAAGAAACCCGAGGGATTCCCAAGCCCATTTGGTTTTATTTAAGAAAGGCTGCCACGTCCAAGGACAGCAGAAAGCACAAAAATACAGCAATAACTATGGGCATCTTCTGTTTTCTATGGACTATTGTCATTTTAAAACACATTAACAACTGCTTTATGCTAATTTGCAAAAGCAGAAGTAAATGAAAATACTCCCAGAACTGACATTCCCAATAAAAGGTAAACAGGCATAATAAAAATGCATTTCTACATTTGCCTTACTTAGTCCAGGTAAATATTTTAGTATTTTAGAAGAGAAGGATAAAAGACATAATGATATCCTAATTAATTTGCTTTGAGTAGAGCACTTAATGTGAAAGCTCATATTTTAACATCTGAAATGGTGAAATGACAAAAAAAGAATTGGAAACACCTGAAAGTTAACTAATTACCTAATTATTTTTCTGGAAAATAATTATTACTGGTGTCTCTCCAGCCTGCAGGTCCCAAAGGTGAAAAGTACATTTTGGAATTTTTGATAGACATTAGGTTTTTTTCTATTCAACAAATGCATTTACAGTCGATAAATTATTTCTCCAATACTACTCTTACAAACAAAAATTACAATTTTTCTTGTAGTTATCAAATATAACATAGGTTATTTCCTCAGTATTTAACATTTAATTAATATCTTGTTGCATTCCTTTCAGAATTTCATGGGGGAAATTATTTTGACCCATAACAAAAAAAAATCTCAGAAATGTTTCATTTGCTTTTTCTGCTCATTATCTGCCATTTCACAGGAGGAAAAAGATGCCAAACCAGTACAATTCTTACCCCATTCCAGAAACTCTGTAAGGACAAGCAATCCTATACAGCATTGAATTTTTAAAATTCAATTGCTTTAGCAGTCTTTTTCATGCTACTGTCTCAGAACTTTGAGAGTCTGTTGCTGAATTAAGGTATTTCACAACCATCTGAATGCCAAAATATCTGGAAAATTTCTACAGGACAAGGAAGAAATCCTCAGTGAGTAAACTTAAAGGAGTTTTGTAGATGGGGACAGGATTTCACTCCACAAATTTGGTTCTTTACACCACACATTTTCTTTGCTAAGGTTGAATGTAGAGGAAGAAACACTTTCTACATCAACCCGCAACTGAGGAACACGGGAATGAATCTTCTGCCACCATGGCTCGAGGGTTTTCTCTTCCAAATCTTCCTGATTCTGCACAGAACGAATATCTGGAGGATGATGCCAACACTGGAATGTCCTGGACAAAGGGCAGGGTTGTCTAATGGCCATCACAATTCCAACACTACCTGAAGCAAACTTGGCACAACCACATTTAGAACTTAAAAACCGTTCTGCCCCATGGAATTTGCTCTGAGTTCTTGGATGATTAACAGGAAACAGAATTTTGTATGACTGATTTAAACCTAGTATTCAACAAGATAAATTGTCTGCAACAAGATGAAGTCCAAACTCTCTATCAGATGGCAGAGGCAAACTCCAACTGTAACTGAAACTTTTTATACTGCCAGGAGGATTCCTGAAGAAAATTAGAGTAGAGGTCTGTCAAAGCTCAGTATCAAGACCAATATAAAAGCAATTTACACTAATTTACACAGAGGTTCAGATGCCAGAAGTCTACCCAAGAGACAACATTGTCTGAACCTGAGGTCACAGAAAAGCACGGACAGGCCCCTGTCAAAAACATCAGGACACATTTCCATTATCATATCCAATTGCAGCTAAATCTGAAAAAAAAGAGGAAATAGAGGATATCTAACTAGTCTGTGCTACTGATCTCCCTGGTCCCAACTTGAGTTCTGACTTGTAAATTGAAGACAGAAATACATCTTAAAAGCCAAAAATAATCTAGTGCTCTTTCAAGCTGAGTTTTAGGAGCAAATCTTTTCTTCTTTATCTAGAGAACAGGTACAATAACAAGAAAAAACATGTCTTTCTAAGACTCTTACCTGAAAGGAGTCCAAATCATGTCTGGTTGGCTGGAAATTGTACTCAGTGATAAAATGCAGGAGACTTTGGATATGAAAAAAAATCAATAAAGCACAGAAACACTCCATGCTTTACATGAGTAAATGTGCTATCTCCTGCTATTCCTCCTGATTTTGTCTCAAAGAAAGCAAAATGAAAAGCAGCATAAAGCAGGACTTAAGACTGCAACGCTGAGAAATGTGCTATTTCCTCAAATTCTTTTTTAATTTGTACAAGTGTCAGAGTGGTATTTGTATGTGATTTATCTCCATGTTTTCAGCTGTGAGGATCTGCCACTTTTTGAGGCAAATCTGCTCCTTCAGCTACGTTCCTATCTCTAAAGTCACACTTGCCAGGTCAGCACAGGGACACTTTGAAGATAAGTGCTCCATGGGGACAGCTGGCTTTTCTCAGGAAAGGGCTTGGAAAGGATGCACCTAACATATCAGAATAAATAAAATAAAATAAAATCTTATTGTAGAATGGAAGATGATACCAGGACAACTATTCTTGGCTTCCTAATGTTTGCCTGCTGTTGTTCATGTATATTTTATGTCTTGTAGAAGCAGATAAAGGGTTCGATCATTCAAGATATTGATCATTTCTGAGGTGCTAAAGGCCTTTTCTTCCTTGGAGCTGAGGTCCTTCCATTGTTGCTCAACTCAATCAGTGAAAACATTCCTTTCTCTGTTTGATTCTCTGAGCACTTTCCAGGACTTTACAACAGTGTGTAATGAAATTAAAAAAAAAAAA
>WEKY01058279.1:35206-52108 GCA_013390045.1 Picathartes gymnocephalus
AACCCCACAATAGTCTTCAAGGGAAAGCTTCACTTCAGAGATCTGGCTTAATCATATATAACAGGTAATTTCTAATGGAAATTCTATAATTTTATAGCAAATAAATTATTCTAATTAACTGTTCTATTTATTTGACCAACTCAATCGATGGTTAAACAATATTCAGTAAGAAACGAGAGTTCCCTACTAGAAGGCATTTTTTCCCTGATCCATTACTGAAAATACAATTTGTAAATGCATCTGTTCATTACATTTTTAACTTTAGCTAATGCTAAATGTCATTAAAAACCATCAAAACAGGTAACAGTTTCCTGTTCTTACTGCAAACAAATGAAACCAGAACAAACAGAAACATTTGTAAAGGCTGTTTCAATTCACAGGGAAAGAACAAGCAAAGATGACAGCAAATTGAGAATAAATTGGAATGAATAAAATCTTGCTCTGAATTCTAAGGGCTCATTTTTATTACTCATGTTTTATTATGCAAATATCCTTTAAGAACCTTTTGAGGTCATCTAGCACAATGTCCTGTTGAAAATTTGAATTACGAGGGTGTTCTGGATTTTGCTCAAATTCAGATATGTCCAAGGATGGAAAATCTCCCACATCCCTGGACCGGAGAACTCCACCCTGCACTTGAATTTCACTACCCTACAGTTAAAACTTTTTTACTTTATATCTAATTGGTATTTCCCATGTGAAAACTTGTTTTTACTGCTTTTCCTGTCCCTATGACCATGCACCTCTGACAGGTCTGGATCTGGTTCTTCTAAATCCTATTCAGAGGTACTTGTAAACAACAGTATCTTCTCCGAGCTTTCTCTGTATACATTCAAATGTATCTATGACCTGTGTAGATGATGTCTGCAATCTCATTTTTTCACTGCTGCGAGAGCATGTGTCCTATCCAAATGGGAAAAAAAAAAAAAAAAAGAGTAATTGTGGAAAAGGAGGAAAAAAATATCAAATTTTGACAAATTTTTAATAGCTCACTGAAATTGCTGAAGTCCAGTACTATTCTCTTCAGAAAATACTTGTGTTAAGCATTCCTAATTAACTTGAGTCTCTTTTCTTTTGCAGTTCAGTACTTCTGGTAGCACTTTCCCTGAGCAACAAATGCAGAAATACTGGTATTCTCAATGACTCGAATAATCCAAATGGTTCCTGTGCTTTTCACCTCGCGACAACCATCCCTTCACAGAACAAATTAATTCAACCACATCTCCATATCTTACCACTAATCCAGAATTTACATACAGGAGATGAAAGTATAGCCTTCAGAAGAATGGTGAAATGAAAAAGCATTTGCAGTGGCTCTTTTCTTATAAAGTTCTTATTTAAATAGTGTACATTAGTCATGATTACCTACAGACTCGACTGCACTTAGCGGGCATTAGAAAAATTCAAACTGAGTGTCGTTAAATATTAGTCATGATCCACCACAGCTGGTGTTACTTGAAACCCCAGACTTTTTTCAGATGCCTCTTATTGAGCGATTCCTCTAGGAATGAAAGCAGGAAAAATAGGGCTGTTCCTAAACCCCACTGATTCGGTGTGTTTGGTGACCGAGTGAAATTGTTCTGAGTTTCCATTTCTACAAATGAAGTCTCATCCTGCACTTAACCTACATAATGCCAGGTTCTGAACCAAAAGATTCCAGACTCCTTTTGTGCTTGGTCAAGGAGGAACCATGGAGCACTCGAGATCTTTCATGGGTTCTTCCTCTATGGAGAGGGGCCAGAGCACTTTACCTTTTAAACTCAATTTAGA
This sequence comes from Picathartes gymnocephalus, assembly GCA_013390045.1. Classification (NCBI taxonomy): domain Eukaryota; kingdom Metazoa; phylum Chordata; class Aves; order Passeriformes; family Picathartidae; genus Picathartes; species Picathartes gymnocephalus. Next base: position 36,977 of record WEKY01058279.1, read on the forward strand.
GATCCTAAATTGGATTAAAATCCCAAAGATAGTAGGATGAATCTGGGCAGGTGCTCAACATCTGCAAAAAACCTGTCCTTGCACTTGACCTAGTGGTCCAAGAATTCAAACAACTTAATGAATGGTTTTGAGACTGTTTTCCTTAATTCTCCTATTTTGGTCCCCAAAAGTGTCAAATGGGCAAAACCCACAAACTAGAAAATATACAAATCCTTCCAACCTCCAGAAACTAATGAGATCAGAGCATCGAGACAGAAATTTACATAGATAAATGCTCCTTAAGAAGCAATTTAAATATTTCAGTCCAGAAAATATTAGGCATCACCTCAGTTCACAGAAAGTTGATATCATTTACATTTCAAATACAAACCCTCAAAAGAACACCAAGGCTAAACTTTCTGACTCTGTACATGTGGTTTAATTCATCTGCTTATGCCTCTGTATTTTTTTACAATACTAGCAATCTAAGGAGTTGTCAGTGTCCACCTGAAACAAGAATATCTGCCCTCTGGAAATGGCTCTTCAGTTCCACATAAAGGAAGCCTGGAGTGAACATCTCAGATGCAGATGTTTACACTTGGCTAGATGAGTCAATATTCACACAGCGAAAGAGATTACAGCAAAAACCTCTTCATAATTCAATTAAGCTCTTTCTAAATAATAAAATAATCAGTTTCCATTACACCAGAGACCTACCCTGATCTTTTTGCATGGCTTGAACGGGGTAGCCTCCCACTGTTAACGCAGCATTTCTTTCTAATTCTATCTTTTTCAAACCATACTTAATGTGGGTGAAGTCTTTCTCCCATAGTTTTTTTTGGGGGGACACTGTTTGGGGTTCATTTATTTTTTGGGGGTTGTTTTGCTGTTTTTATTTTCTTGTTTGTATGGTTTTGGTTTCAAGTTGTTTGTTTGTTTTTGTTTGTTTGTTTTTTGTTTGGTAGGTTTTTTTGAAAAAATATTTCTTTATTTATTTACTAATTTTGGCTGTCCAGGCTGGAATATCAAATGGAAGCCAGAGAAGCTCTGGTCTTGAATATCAGCTCTTGAAGGAGTATGCAGTGCTTGAAATCCATCATGATTCTATAGATCTTTTCTGCCTTGAGCGTGGCTCAGCATTATTTGTAGAAAGGAAATAATGACAATATTTACTTCTGTTTTCAGTTTTACCAGGGTACACCATGTGTTTGCTTTGAGACACTCAGATGGGACTGATAAAAACCCAAAGGATTATGATTTAATAATCATAAAGGGAATCATGTTTAATGTCTTTGAGTGCAACTGTCCTAGGATCAGAAAGTCCAGGGTTTTAAGGCAGTCCTGGTTTCCTCCACTCACTACACTCAGTTCAAGTGCTATGGAGCATTTTTGTTGTAAATTCAAACAAGCTGCGGTCGAGGTTTAAAAGGACTGCAATTTAAATCAACGTGAAGAGTCCTCTAGAATGCTGTGCACTGTCATTGTGACTTCTCCTACTTACACAAGATTAAATCCACACAATTTGTGTTGAGGCAACCGTGTTAAACCAGCCCAAAACTGCAGTAAGAGAGGGCAGGGGGAGAAGCATCTCTTTGCCAGCTGACACAGTTTGGGAACAGATGGTGCATTTCACAGCTCTCCCTCACTTCTCACAGAGAAAAAGAAGGTAAGAACCAACCCACAAAGTTTTAATTCAACTTGTAAGAGAAACCAGAGTGGCAAATAGAGAAAAATTGGGAAATTCACATAGCTGCATTAATCCTACTGAAAAAATGCTTGATCTCTGTAGATGATCTTATATCATTAAACTACTGCTCACCTTTTGCCATTATGACTGAGGAATAAATCTGTCATGTAAACATTGATCTCCTTAAATATATAGATGTAAATATACTAGTTAATGTATTGGGTTTGTTTTGACATAGTTATATACAATGTGCTTGCAAGTATAAATTTTTTAAGAATACCATATCAAAAATTAACTTTCAGTTTGCTAATAATTTATGAAGACTTAGCTCTTTTGAATTAGCATGTATTGGAAGAAATTTCTCAGATATTTGCTTTAAAAGTTTTCATATTAAACACTAAATAAAATCAGCTGAATTCTAGGCCTTCTAATATTTCAATTTAATGTAGTTTACAAGTAAATAATATTAAACAAACTTTGTAATTGACTGAATACACATTTAAGCCTAAGCTGTAAAATGTAGGAATCTGTGCACTTCAGATGTTTTAATATATTTTTTTAATCACAGCTGCCAGTAAAATAATTTAACAGGGGAATTAGCTCAGTAAATGTAACGTTATTTTATTTATTCTCCCAATGTTAAGTTATTCAGCCAAACTCACAGCCTGGGGTTACCTGGACAAAAATTTGCTATTAGCATTGGCACAGACAGATTTCAGGTTAATTATTGCAACAGTTCATGTAATTTGGAATATCTTTCCTTCTACAAACTCCCCACTATACAGAAGCCAGCCAACTACTAATTTGCTCATCTTACAAGATAAATTTAGAATGCAAATTTCTCTGGATTCAAAGTAATACGCTGACATCTCTGTTCCACGATACCCCCTCAGTGCTGATCACTGTCTCTAATTCACCATCACTATTGAATGACACCAATTCTGATTCCCTTTTCCCAATCCTTATACTGCTCTTAAAAGGAGTTTCTCTCTCTATGTCACCAAAATGCTTTTGTATCATTGAAGTGAGATTAGGGCACTGTACGGCTGCTTCTTGTGTTTTCTTGTCTTTGCGTTTGCAATTCCGTGCAAGAGCTGAAGTCTCCTGCATTATGCAAGAATAATTATGTACTAAGACAATTTGATAAACTCATCAGCAAAGGATGTGCTTAGGATCTAAATTAAATTTTACCTCCAAGCATTTGCCTCTGAAAAGAACAAACTTCAAATTATCTTTAAGAGCAGCAATTCCCATAAAGTTTTCCCAGTGAAACATTAGAGATTGACTAAGCTGGTTTTCCTTTCCCTTTCCTGAAAAGATTAAAGTTTGCTGGGGAAGCTAAATTTGCTAAGCAAGTTCGTGGCTTTGCAAAAGAAGATTTGGAGCTTTCAGTGTTTGGTTTGCTAAAGGAATAAATAGTAGTAATGAAACTCCTTGTGCTCATTATTCAAAGCTAGAAAAGCTACCACCTGTCAAGGAGACATTTTTATATTCTTTGTCATTATTTTTCTCTTCGACAGGGAGAGAAACAACTATTTGTGAAACTTTTGGTAGGTAGCTTTGTAAACAAGACTCTCACCCTCCCCAAATTTAATTTAGATTTCCTGTGTATTGATATAGAGAACATCCCTGAGTCATCAAGGAGGAACCTCTATCCATCACTATGGACCAATTCCCAACAACGCCACTGACCAGAAGATGGAATGGTTTGCACCCTTACCCAATTGCTCAAAGGCACCCAGTCACCTCAAAATAGAAGTACTTCATCAATCAGACTATGGACCACCTCTGCTGAAAAGGCTGGGATTGCACTCTCTTTCTTTGATTTATTGAGGACCTGTTGCTGCCTTTTAGTGCCTCTCACTGGGATATGACCAGACCCCACACGAAGCTGGTAAAGAGCTTTAAATGAACAAGAACAGCAAGATTTGCAGTGTCCCTAGGGCCCAAAATCTTCATATGATCCTTCTTCTGCCCTTTAATATGAGAGTTCTGACATCTTGACAGCTTTAATAGATACCCAGGAGGCAGAACAAGAAAGGAAGGTCTTCGTAGTCCATCTTGTCTTTTTTAATATGCTGAGGGATATTGAAACAGTGAAGCAGTAATACCTGGGGCCAAGGGAAATAGGTAACACGACAATGCTTTAAAGTAAAATAGTAATGTTTAGGTAGTGAGACAAAAAACACAGCAAGAAATTCAGTCAGCAGCATCCCTGCCCATCTCAAGTTCTTATCAAAGAAGAAAAAAATCAAATGTTTCGATTTATAATTTCAAAGGTTAAACCTGAGTTACATCTCCTCTGTGTTTTCTGCTTAATTTTATGTCTTCCACAATTTACCTTTGAGTTTTATTTCATCTATAAAAAAGGTCTTATAATTGGCTTATTGTAAATACACAGCTTCATAAATATTCTAGATAAAATGAATAAAAACAATAATAGAGAATATTAAAAAAAAATCCTGTCCCATATAAACAGCCATTATCCACAGTTAATAATGATAAATATAAAAATAACACCATCTATCCGTAATCATAAAGAACTTCGGGAAAATTATGGCCCGGCACTGTAATTAAATACTGTAATTAAATTAATGGAAGTTTAGCAACTGAGTTCAAGGGGATCAGAGCCTGCCTTTTCACAGGACAAAATAAACACTGAAGGATCAGTTTAACCATCAGCCAATGGACCACCTCTGCAGAGAAACCTGGCCATTGCTTTGCAGGTGACGTTAACTCTGGGGCTTCAGCACAGGGAGGGAACGCTTCTCTGCAGGTGACTAAGACAACATATGCAATTAACTCGGTGAGTCCTATGGTTAATTAAAAAAAAAAAAAGAGAAACTATCAAAAAAACCCCTCATTCTCATGTCTCTTCCCTCCACCCCCCGACCTATAAAGACATAGATGAGACAGGAGGTTACTCACCGTTGAGGAGTCACCGCTTCCAGTCTCAAGCGTAGCTCCCTCAGCACAGGTGGGTGGGTGGGTGGAAAGTTGACTAGCCCTGCCCCCATCTATGACATCACACTCTACCTCATAAAAGGTAGTGAAAGTGCTCTGAACTCCAGTCTGATTTCCGAGAGATACAGAAAAGAGATAGTGAGAGAGAGAGCAAGAGAAATATTGTGCCGTAGCGTAGCGGTGAGGAGAGAGGGGAACGTGTGCTGAAGGAGCTATGCTTGGCCAAGGACACAGGGCCTCCTCCACGATGAGTAACCCCACTGTCTGGGGGGTCCTCTCACTCCTTCCCACAGCACAGGGTCAGCCTGCCAGCCCCACAGCGCTTGCTGAGTCAAAAGGGGGAAATTTTTGGCACTTTTTGATGACAATCAGAGAGGACAGAAAGCTCTGTCCCAATTAATTGCTGACTGACATGAGATCGGGCATGAATTTGGTCAATAGATTCCCAAGTGACTCTGTTTGATGTGTGGTTTTGTACAGCCAAACTGCACAGAAACATCCACAAGGAGCTAAAATTCCAGTGACTGCAACAGGAATTACACTTGCAATGGGATAAACATCCAATTCACACCTGTGGATTGACCCCTGAGTAGAGTAATCCAGAGGGTTGGGCCCCCTACACCACGGCATTAGGGAGGTCAGGAAAAGAATTATGGTTTTCTTGCACTGAAAATCAGAACTGACAAACTGTGCTGAAAGAAGTAGTGAGGGAAGTATCAAAATTCTGGGCGTACATTAATATACAGAGCACACTTTTAAGTTCCAGAAAATAGCAATAAAATTGGAAAGAGGTGATGTTTTTACAGATATACATTTTTAGACAATGACAGCCATACAGGCTGAGGCACATCTTTTTTCAAATAACATCCCAAGGACTGAAACTGGAGGGCTTAAAATGGGATATTCAGTTTAACTTATTGTAAATGGTATTTTTATCATCCAAATTCTGGAAAAGCAGGTTTGTGAGTAAACATAATTGCTTATCTTAATAACCTAGCTGTAGACTAAAATTTTAAAAAATAGTATATTTTTTTTTCTGCTGCTAAACCTAACTCCATTAAAAAAAACCTGCTTGGAGAATGGGGGACTATTCAGTGCCAGTGAAGACTGCTAGCATAAGGCTCCTTAAATCTCTTTTAAGGGTATGTATTATAAGCACACAGAGGTAATATTGATGCTTTCCCTCAGGCTTTTTGCTGCTACAAGGATCATGTGAATTGTTATCTAATCATGATTAGTTTTTCTGTCTTAATAATGATTAATGTGCATTTCCCGCTCTGTCAGTGTGTTCTTTGTTTTTCTTTCCTTTCCTTCTATTGAAATAAGGAAATGTGTGACTCGTGTATAGTACCAGTCACTCCACCTAACAATAAAAGTCAAACATTTTCCTTCTTAACCTTCAGAACTTATATCATCATGGTTATCCTGCAGATACTGCTTTAAACCAATGCATTTGTGGAATTAAAAACTCAATGAATGGGTGCCCAGTGGGCGAAATGAGGAGTTATTGTGGCTGTTAGAGATGAAATGTAACTTCAGGAACACAATGCAAAACTAGGCTGCAGCTGAGGAATGCTAAGTGACTATAGTGCTGTTCATAATTTAACTGTTTTCTCTGTACATCAGCTCTTGATTACAAACTTGATTTGCACATTAGAAGACAGAGAGGAGGAAAACCTCCTCTGGTCCCCTGTTTGAATCGACTCCTTATTAATATTTATGTCTTATGGTCTGCTTAAGAGAAAAGAAAAATCCAATTTTTAAAGGTTTTTATGGTAAAAAGTACCAAGTACTATTCAGTGAATTCATAACTTAGGTAACCTATGGCTCAACTACTGCACCACAGTTGTTTTTGCCAAATAAAGTAGGAACATATTTCAAACTCCTGTGACAACCAGACCTCATGAAGCCTAAGCAAGGTCGCTCCTTCTGATAAAGAGAAGGATGTTCAGACGATACACCCTTAAGTATGAGAAAAATCACACATGTAACAGCAGTTCTCCTAAAGAGAGAGTTTAGAGGGATAAAGAGTTAAATAGTCTTTTATTGGAATGAAACATATGGAAGCAGCACAATCCTGGAAGACTGAGTATGGCCAAGGATATCCTCCAGTAGAAAGATAAGAAATATGGAGAAATATGGAAAATTCCACCATGATAATGTGATATAAACAGTTCAATAGACTGGGTAGCAGATTACACCCTAGATGGTATTTTGGGGCTCGTACTGCTTAAATCTGAAATCTTGTTTTGACCTGTTTAGCATGAGACCTGTAGTTGATAAAGAGAATATTAAGAGCAAAGTTAAGACTGAGTTGTGAACATAGACTAGAACATATTACTGAATAAAAGTAGAGAAAGAATACAACTCATGAAAACATTTTAAAAATTTATATACATTCAAGAAAGTGCAGAAATCTCTCAAATGCTCCAAGAAACACAACTAAGATTAATTAAATGAATGCATGGAAATGCAAAGAGACAGTAAACGAAGACTTCAATATCAAGTATTTTCTTAAGGGATGTAAGTTAAGCCTAACAGCATAAGAAAACTATGTGAATGTTGGTCAAGTAATTGATTTAATCACTTGCACCCAGGCACTAGAAATCAGTTTAAAGTAAGGGTCCATGTTCAGGCTGACCCCAAAGATCTGACGGAAAAAAAAAAATTCCAATGTGCTTTCTCTCTTGCTTAAAAGGATGAACAGGTGGTGGGAAAGGTAGGCACCACACAGGTGCCTCTGGCTGCTATCTGTGAAGTTTGAGCAGAGAACCAACCCTGCAGAAGAATTACCCAGACTGGTACAGACACAGAAGGTAAAAATGGATGGATTGTAAGGAATTGAAATGAGAGCTGGAAAAGGCCATGTAAAAATGCCAAAGTGACACACATCATACAAGTCTGAGAGCTTAACACAGACACAGCTCTGACCCAAAGAGGGCCAGCTGCTGTAGGGCATCAGCATGATGGATAAGTGGGAAAATCCTTTTTGTACATTATCTGTCATAGTTAAGGAATGATGGAATATGGAACATCCTACCTGACACTGAGGAAAGCTGTAACTTCTCTAACTTATTGACAATGAGAATGTTGAATCCAGTTGCAGGTATAAAAAGTGGATGAAAATGGTTCTGCAGTCTCTTGGCTCAGATATTGAGGCTCTAATCCAATTTTACAGAATTCTAATTTGGTCTTTGATGAGATTTAGGACACATTACTTATATACTTTATCTCAATTTCTAGACATACTATTACCTACCTGGTAACCCAGTTCACAAGGTTTTGATGATGTGTTAGTCAGAATAAGAAAGAACTGATGTTAAAAGAAAGCATTTAAGAATATCTAACAGTAAGAGAAAAGGATTGATTTTTCTGATAGTGGATAGTTTTTTACTTTGACTTCGTATCAGTGTCTTAAATACATTATACAACACAAACCCTTTTCGCTGAAGCACTGCTTATCAGTCATGTAAGATTAGATGTGATAACAGAACTATTCTTCCTTTGCTTCTATGAGGTAAATAAATAATAGTCTTAATAATAATATGTCCCAAGTGTGGAAGAAAATATTTCAGAGGTTAAAGATAGAACACAACTTTTAACCCTCCTCACTCAGTTTGCTCTCTTCCTAAAGGCTATTATGACCTCCCTCATTTAATGGAAACACATCTCTTTTGTGAATTTTATTAAAGACTTTGTTGTAAGCTGTTCTGTTCAGTATTTGCAGTTGATTTTGCTGAGGCTGGGAAAACCTGTTGATGTTTTCCCTTGAGAGCACATCTTCTTGTCTGTGAGTGGTTCTGTGTGTGTGTTACTTGTCTGCAACTCTGCTTGGCAAGAAATATAATTAAAGTCAAAGCAGCTGATGAGTTTAATGTGTAGTTGTTATTCTTTTAATATCTGCAAAAGCACCATCTGATAGTACTTTTAGAAGTGAGATTTTGTGTCACCAGTTTCCAACTCAAGGAGTTAAATAATTGCAAGAACTACAAGATGTACTTCTGTATGAGAAACACAATCCAAAATCTCCTATTATTGGTTATAAATCTGTTATTATGGAAATTCTGTTCCCATGATTCCATGTGCAAGAAACAAATCTCGTTTTCATTTAAGGTCTTGGGATGAACCTATTAGCAAATCTATGTTGTGCATTAGGGAAGCCAATTGAGAATGCCCCAGGGGAAAGGAATTCTTATGTAATACAAAACTGGGTCCCAAACCATCTCTTCTGAAGGTAATAAGACAGGAAAAGACATGAACACCAGATAGCACCAAAGTCCTCTCTTTCTTTATGGTAATTTTGACAGGAATAATCCTTTAGGACCATATCTTAGGGTGTGTTAGAATGGTCTTTGAGCCCTGCTAATTATTGCAGGGCTGGTGTAATTTGTGTATCACAAAACTATTATATTCCCATTTTCTTCCCAACTCATTCAGCATGGCCTGGAATAGGAAAGCAGGCTGAAGTGAAGCTCTAACTACTGTAGCAGGTGAGCCTTGAAATTTTGAGTGGCTACTATTTTTAAAGCAAATGCAGTATGTAATGAAGCACATACAATAGTATTTCCCTCAATTCTCTGTCCTTTTTCTGTAGTCACATTTGTTTCATTTGTTTTCAGTCTTGAATCTGTAACATTTTGCATTGTTCTCAAGGAATTAAATGCTTACTATTGTTTGGTATCAGAAATGCTTTTCTTTGCAGAAAATTCTTCTAATGAAAAATTTCAATAAATGTAATCTTCACAAATGCATGAATATTAGTCACCTGACAAAGCACAAGAGCATGTTCCCTGGAGACAAAATGCTTCTTAATAAGGATAAAAGTCTGACTTGTCTAAACTTAAACCTACTGAATGCAGACATATAGATGGTGTCTGTGCTTCTTGTCTCCATGAATATATTCTAATGAAGACAAGTGCAGTGTAATTTTGCTTTGCAAATTAAATTCTAGGTAACATCTTTCCATTTATGCAGGATATATCATTTCATATTTCTTTGTGTTTACACATGCATTCATATAAAATGAGGTATTTTCTTAGTCCTAAAAATAACCTCATATAGAAAAAATCAGAGCTTCAAAAGAACCAAGATGATTGCACAAAAAATATTTTCTTGTTGGATTTTTCAGTTGTGTCTTGAGCTTCATTCATCTGCTTTTTTTACATAAACTCTCCCTGCCACCATCCACCTTCTTTGAAAGAATGGCTATACTCTAATAAAACTAAATTAACCTTTCCAGAGGCTTCTGCACAGTTTTTTTCTGTGGATCACAGTTATGATCCCCCTGATGCCCAAAGCTCAGGGTCTGCACTATCATCTAATCCAGCACCTTTTGCAAAGGCAAAACCCTGTGAACTCCCTGACACAGGAACAAGATCCTGCGGGATCTTTCACTTGGCTGAATCAAAACACCGTACAAATGTCACTTTGAAAAGACCTCTGGAGGACTCTTGTACAACTTTTGACTTGAAATGAGTTATCAACATCAGATCTTCTCAGCTGCTACACTGTCTACTCCAGGCTTGAATCCCTCCAAGGACGCCAGCTGCATAAATTCCCTGAGCTTCTGGTTCACACTGCCTTTACTGGGATGCAACAGGTAAGCTACATAGAAATTCCTATTATCGTCAAATATTTGGAAGAGGTATTGCAAACGACTTTAGAGCCACTACAGATATATCTATTTATGGTTTTGGTTTTTTTTTGTTTCTTTTTAAATTCATCTTTAAGGTGTTCCATAGGATAATGAGGAATTCTTCACTGTTTTAACTTTGAGAAAGCCCTAAGACAGAGCTTCCGTAAAATACGTCATATATAATGAATATATGACCATGAGGGATTTTATCAGCACTCATTTTGATTAACTTGCATAACTCACTGGTGCCTTTGTCCTTTAGGAGTAGTAAATTGACTCAGTGTCAGGATGATAAATGTTTTATGTTATCACATCATCAGGTAGTCCCTTCTTGGACAGTGTACTGAGGCACATTCTGTGTCAGCAGCAGTTGGAGACTCCTCTATTATTCAGTTCAAATAAATTTGTTCCAGATAAAGGTTTATCCAAACCTGTATAAGTATATATGCTTCACACAGCCATATATTTTGGAACTGAGTACACTTCCTACAGCTTTATTTCACCCTCACACGTATCAATATATCTGCATACATTCAAACACTTATGCAGAGGTTGCTGAAATATATCAACCCAAACAGTCCACCTGAAACAACTCCCTGTATTTCTCACATCTTTAATGTCTCCCAAAGCAGATGACATGAGCTGGCTGAATACACAGTGTACATCAAGGTCTCTCATTTTCCCCACCCAGCCCCAGTCTTCCGGTCCTGGAAGCTGTCTTTTCACAACGCCAAAATAAAGACCCTGAGTTTTTATTTTCTGTCCCTGCTTGTTATACAGGTAAGTAGAGATTATTGTGGAGTTCAACGAACTTTATGGTCCTGACTTTATCTCAGTCCTTTCCCAACACTGCAGTTCTTTGATTTTATAATCTTATCTTGCTTTTGGTTTGGCTTTCTTCCCCTGACCATTTCACATCTACTTCTTTGGCTTACTTCCTTCTTATTTCCAGATTGCTGTTCTTTACCCTCTGCTTCCACAGAATCACAGAATCAACTAGCTTGGAAAAGACCTCTGAGCTCATTTCATTTCACTGGGAAGTGAAACACCTCATCAGTGGCTCTTAGGTAACTAGGTACCTGCTCTTAATCCAAATTCAATGAAAGATGGCCTTGCTCACTTTTAATAACAGGTGAATTTCAAATTACCTGACTTTTCTTTGAGTCTACAGAATTAATAAGTAGTAACTTGATACTTTACTGCCCACGATACCAACTTGCTTTTACAGTACAAGGTAGTTTAGAGTGATTCAGCTTTAATTGAAAGAAAGTAGGATATTCAAGCCATTTTTATTAGATGTAAGATCCATAGGCAGAATTGATAGGGAAACTGCAGGTGAGTTCACCTGAAATAACTGCTGGATGCCCACTGTTATTCTCTAATAAATAATGAGGTTCGTTCATATTTGATGAGGACTGGCTCTTTCTGGTCACCTTACTCTTATCACTGATCACAAATAAACATACAATTATTTTGCAGTATATCCTGTATCTGTTAATATTTTTATGTATCCACCCTCCCAGTCCAGGTGTTATGTCAATTTTCATCATGTCTTACCCAAAATTAACGGGTTGGCTCCAGCCCTTTTACCTTCCTATTCCTGCCAAACTCCTCACTTAAATTCACCAAGCAAGAACGCCTTGATAAACTCACAATCTTAACTATACTGCCTTGTACTTTCAACAGAATATAGGAATCCTTCTCTGGGTATCACAGTTGAGCCTATTATGTTAAGATAAATGGGACTTGGAAAATAACTGGAAAGAGGATGCAGGTAAAGTGTATGTTTGGAGTGTGCTTTAGCTATTGATTCCATATTTTTGGACAGTGTTCAAAGGCACGTGGCTGCTACTCTGTATGACACTGCATATCTGTCTGGCTCAGAAGTTTAAGACTCTGGCAAATTTTCTGATAATACAGCTGATTTTATCTGTAGAGCTCTAAATCAAACCTGAACATGATAAGGAGCTGCCTTGGATAAGGGATTTTCTTAAATTCTGCTCAATCTAATCCTACAGGAAAAACTGAGGCAAATCTACTAACATAAACAAGAACTTTAAAAAATGCAAGCTCACTGCCTAAATGGAGAGTAGGTAAATGAGCTGATCAGCTTCTGAGCAGCAGTAAACAGAACAAGTGGATATTTATTCTAGAATAGGAAATGAATATATAGATTTGTTTTATTGTAATTCTTCTCTTGCTAACAAGAGGCAGACAGGAATGCTAGAAAAATAAAGTAGCCCTTGAGTTAGAAGTCTAGTTTTTTATCCATATAAGAAACACCATCATTAAAAGCAACTCTATTCAACAAAACTAGCTCCCACAAAAAGGCAAGGCCATCAGCAAGAGCTAAGTATATGCAAATGGGATTTACTTCACTGAGAGCAGTGTACTCTCAGCACCTCAGAGGATTCATTCCAATACAATACTGCAAGTGATTATGAAGCAAATATGCATTACCTTAAATAAACCAAAGCAGGAGACAAAGCAAATTATTTTGAAGTGCTTTTACTCTGTAATTTCATTAAAGGAGGTTGTTTATTCTCAGAGGGGAACTAAAAACTGAATACTGAAATCTAAAATTACAGAAACATATATCTGTTTATGGTCCAAGGTCAAAGAGAGTTCTATTAGGAACAAGGGTATCATCTACACAGTTAGAAATGTTTTTTAAATCTCCTGCAATTTTTCATATTAATTTCTTTTTGCTTTTAACTAAAATCCTCCTCACCACTTTTACTTACTTTCTTCCCTGCAATCTTTTTTGGGTTTCCAGGGCTCCTCACTAAAGAACTGGTATCAGGGTTTTTCCTTATTTTACTTTTCAAAACTCCACTGGAATCAGGAATTAAGAGTCTCACCTTGGAACACAAAGGGCCAAGTCAACAGACAGTCTAAGCTGTCCTTGCCCTGTCAATATTAATGAGGAATTAGCTGATGTCTGCTAACTCCCAATTGCCAGGTCTTACCTAACTGGTAAAAATAATTTTGCTACCTGCATGGAGGGAATCTAATGGGAAAGATCAAAGGAGAAGAAAGAGCGGAGGGGAAAAAAGAGTAGGAGAAAGAAAAGGGAAAACAACAGTGGGTTCTTTACTGAAATAATTTACAATTCAGGACTGTGACATTTTCTTACTTTTTGATCTGTTTTCCTATTTGCAGCAAAGTCACTGATGCCAAAAAGGACCCTTCATATGCTATGCTAGAATCATATCAATCTATAGAGGAAAAAATAAACAATATCAGCTTTATGCTTATTTTCAGAGATAAACCATACTGAACTACTGAATCTTGGGGGGAGAAAAAAGAAATAGAGGTTTCATCAAAAGATACACGCACATAAAATGTCATGTACACACTATTTTTGAAGTTTTTGCAACATATTTTTCTCTAACGAAATTGTAAGAACTGTGGGGTGGCTTTCATCTGTCTTTTAGCTTTTAATTGGTTTTATGTCTCTTTCCTTTATATATAAATATGTATACACCCACACATAGATTCAAACATATATATGCATACATTCATTTCATTTATAAATATTGATTAATATTCTTAATAATGAAAAAATTCAAGCAGAGATCTTACTCCCCATAGTAGTTCTGAATCATAAGTCATATTTTGGACCGATCTGAATTGTCTTGTGGTTCTATGTAAACACAGTAGTAAATGACAGTATTGTAATAATTGTCATGGTGCTTGATATTTACATCAAAACACTTAAATGTAGCACAATCATAGAAACTTACTTCTGTAGCCATAGGTTGAGAAGCTTGAGTTGTGGATTTCTATAGTACTTCTAACATTGTACTGTATGCAAGTTGCCAAATAATGGTATTTCATTTTAGTATAAATAAAATACTGTTTATTTGTAATTGGCTATCCAAGAGAGAATGAAGAAGAAGATGGAAGCAGAAGCAGCAAGTAGACAGGCAGATGTGGATGTGCACTTGGATACCAGACCTCTGGATAGCAAAGGAGCATACAGTACCCAGCACCCTGAAGATCAACAGCTCAGAAAACACTGTCAGGAAAGCTCTGCACTGACTGGGTCATGCCAGATGACAAGATAATGCTCTCACAAAGGGATGCACAGGGGTTCCACTCACTATAGCTCCTCCTGCTCAGAGCACCAGCAGAAGAAGCAAGCTGGGCAGTCTTCAAATTTTCTGTAGGTCAGTTTTACCGAGTCTTTGGAACAGACCCAAATAATTTCCACGGCTGAAGCTCATTTTGCCTTTGAGACTGACTGCGAAAACCCCACCAAACAGAAACACAATGGTGATGGAGCCTGGGAAGCAGCGGATGCCAACAATGCCAGACTGGAATGATGAACTCAAGCAGTTTGGCCACTGGTAATTCCACAACGGATGGGGATGTTCCAGGAACGAGGAGATGCGCGAGGTTCACAATGGCTTATTCAGCATCCACAAACACTGAATAAAGAGACTCGAAAAAAGAAACACACACAACCACACAAGCCAAGCTGGGAGAAGCACTGATTCGGGGAATTGTTTTAGAGAGATGAACATGACAACTCGATGGGTATGAAAGGCTGGACCCAGATGGCAGGAGGCAAGAAAAGATCATAGCAATTATGATGCAGCATAGCTGTCAGTGATACAAGGACAGATCACGCCACTGGTGCCAGGAAAATGGAAGAGGATCTTTTCATTGCTGTGGGAAGATCAAGGTATTAAAATCACATACGTACATACGTCAAGAAGTGAAGACCAATTGCAGGACAGATACAGGAACCTTTAAGCAGCTCCTTTTAGGATTGTGTATATGACTTCAGAATGCCTGATCCAAGAAAGCCTGGCAAATGTTTAAGACCTTCTATAGTGCTTTGCAGAAAAAAAAAAAAAAA
>WEKY01058279.1:52138-79929 GCA_013390045.1 Picathartes gymnocephalus
GGAAGGCCAGTGACGCCACTGGGGAATCTCTTGGATGGAATGAAGGGCACAAGTTTGTTGTCCTAAAAATCTTCGTACTTGATTGGGCTTAAACAATGAAAGGGTGCTTTTTCAAAACCACATTTGGAAACAATTTGTTTCAAGCATCTTGGGTCTCACAAATCACTATCATTTTGAAAACACTCAGGAGAGTGGAATTTGTTACAAATTTACATACATATGGTCTGTACTTGAGTTAGGGGATAACAAAGGTGTCATGGGGCTAAACTAGTGTGAAAGAAAAAACAAAATCATGAAGAGCAGTCATTGCTTCTGCTTGGTTCTAGCATACTCCCAGAGGCTCAAAGGCCAATATAGGAGAAGGAAAGAAAAATTATTTTAAAAATTTAAAAAACTCGTTGTTTATAATATTACTCCTGCCTGTCTTTATTTCTACAAAAGGTTGTGTGCAAGAAGTTTGTTGTGCTCATTGAAAATAACTGAAATAACTGGGTGGTATTAGAGTATATAATCACTGCCTGCAATAGTACTTGAAAACAGCATATGCATCAAAATTTAAAATATTTTGCTGGCCTTCCAGAGTATTTTGCTAAACCTAGTGTGCATTGGAACCTGAGTGAATGAATCCCATTAGTCATCACCATCTTAACAATATGCACTTCATACAGAGTTGGCTCCTGCACAGAGGAAGGAAATTACCAGTACTAACAAAGGAAAGAAGATTTATAATGAGCAAATATACAAAAGCTCCAAATAATTATAATATTCACAGCTTGGCAATGACTTCCTAGGCTATGAAATTACTTTTCTTTTGGAAGAATGAAGATTCTACAAGGTTAGTATGAACAAGGGTAATTGGAAAACCAAATTGCTCTACACAAGTTATTGTGAGGCCTGGAATAATGGTGATAGAAATTAAAAAAAAGAACAAACTTGCTTATGAATCAGTGGATTTTTGTTTTGTACATTATTGCAATCAAAAATGCTCCCTTTTAAGTGCTACATGGGAAACAAATGGCTAAATACAAATCCCAGCTTACCCCTGATACAATGAGTTCTCCTCCCAGGTTCTGAACTTCTGCCTTCACTTTGCTGCAGATATTGAGCTGGTGGCAGTACAGGGCAATGCGCTGCAGGTAGGCCAGCAGGTCCTGCTTGCAGGCTGAGTCTGGGCACTGCAGACAACACAAATACTGATTAGATGGAGCTGAGTTCGTGAGATTAGGGACAGGTAATCAGATACTGGCAATGTGTGTGTATTAGGTGGATCGAGTCTACTTTGTCTTTGCATGAGGTACTAGACAAAATGTGAAAACTCAAATTCTACCTTTCATTTATATCAAGGTTTATGAATTGCAACCTAAAGATGCACTCTACCTTTCTGTAAAATGAGAAACCTCTTTATCAACAATATGAAAACAACAGTTTCAAATTATGCTCGGCATTAATTTATGGTACTGTATTGAGCAGCCAAAAGACCAGGTTTGACATAAAACTCCAGGCTGCCTGCTGGGTGTCCAAGTTAACATCCAATATGGACCAGTTAAAGTCCAGAAAAACCCAGTTCTGAGTGGTTACCCCCACTCTAACGCCAACTCTTGTCTGCCTGGCAGCTCCCCTGGAATTTGTGCAGACGTTCAGAGGATTAGATTAGGTCAAATGTGCTGGATGCTGTGAGGGTTTCACAATCAATAGAAGTAGAGAAGGCCCCAGTACAATTTATTCATAGTCTCTGGGACTCTTAATAGAAACTGCATCATCCTCCACAATATCAACAGCATAACAAACAACAGCCTGGTAGTTAATATTCAAAGTCTTGCCTCAGGAGAACAGACCTCAGTAATTCACTCTGATGAAACAGAGCTAAAAGGGTCCATTGCTAACAGCATGTCTCCAATAAATACTCTTTGGGGCTACCCAGCAAACCCTGACTGACAATGTTCCTGCATAGCTTGGGGAACAAAGATTCTAAATCTGCCTTTTTATGACCTTACAGAGTTTATGCTCAATTAAAAAAAAAATATTATCAGGGCATTTCAAGAAAAACTGATAGAATTAAATGCACATGAGTCAACAACATCACAGCTCCTGCCCTGAGATCACTGCTCTGGCCCCAGCAGCTGATGCTGGCAAGGAATGTGTTCATGGTGTAGTTGGATGTATTGTTCTCTACAACCCCAAAAGGAGTAACTTGTCTTTTTTTTTCTCCCTTTAAAACTAATAATAAACAAAGCTGGAGGTTCACTGTGGCTGCTACAGAGACTCTCTTCCTCGCAGTTGCCACACTTTTCAGGCATTTAACCCCTAAAAGACCTCTTCTCCCTACCAGTGCCAATTTAATATAAAAATATTTACCCAGTTCTTGAAGCCTATGAACTGAAAGCAATAGCAATACTTTAATTTAAAGCAATACCTCTGCAGAATTGTCAAGGTGTTCAATATAAGTACCTTGGAGTGAAAAAAACGTAAATGTTCTCTCACTGGAACAATAACTAAAAATGCAACTGTCCACAAAAAGTTTATATTGCATGAGGGTCTCCAAAGTTCTGTGAAATATCATTAAAGTGCAAGCATTAAAACAAATACTTCATTCTCAAAATAATTTCACTGTTTATTATTAGTGTTACAGTCCTCTGAAATTTAAAATATGACTCAAGTCAAGGCACTCTAAGCATAACAAGTTTCCTTCTGTTTCTTTCTTTAAAATATTCCACCTCTGCAAATACTGCAGACTAGGAATTTCATCAGCTGACAGATGGATTTCTTCTTTCTTGTGTTAAAATGAACAGATGCTACATTTGAAGGACTGGAATGGGTTAACTACAGGAAAAATGCTTGCCGCTGCTGAAGAAGACCTAAACCCAACATTTTTGAGGTTACAGAAAAATGGGAATCTTTGGGGTTTTTGCCTCTCCGGCCCATATTCCATGGCAGGGTGTGTTACACACTATCACACCCTTACCTGAAAGAAGAAACATACATACTTATTTTGAAGAAAAAGACTAGAGGCAAGGAAGTTACCAGTTCCCACTTCCAGCAAATTTTCTCTTGATGAAAATGAAGTGAAAGAAACTATAGGAAATTTACAAGGGAAAAAACAGTGAGATTTAATTTGCCTGAATCTAAAATTAGCTGTGTAGGACCTGGATTTGAAATTTGGCTCTTGACCTTTAATACAGCGCTTCCTTCTTGCTCTCCAGGTGAATAGATAATCCAATCTGAAAATATATATACAGCAAGGTCATCTGTCCAGCTGTGACATGAATTTGGGAATGGGAGTGAGGACACAGACCCCACAATGTGCACAATACACCGAGGCAAGCCAGAAAACAGAACCTTGGAGGAGTAAAGTGCCATATCAAGGGAAAATTGCTGGAAGAATGAGCTGGAAAGAATCTAAGGATTCCTGGGCACTTGGCGATGGGAACTGAGCATCCAAATCCCGACTGCTTTTTTAACAGCAAATACATTTTGGATGTGATGATCTCCCAGGTCTTTTCCAACCTGAGTCAGTCTCTATGAAATTCTAACAGGCCCAGAAGTGAGGCTGGAAGACAAGTCAGGCATTTCTGAGCTTTGGAGAGACTCATTCATGACTTTCCTGTTCTGCAAAACGCTGATGGGTCTAGAAGAACCAACTTCTATCCAATGGGAAGATCAGGATCCAGAATCTCAACAGGTAATTTTCTGGTAAGACAGACTTTGCCTGCAAAAGGCAATTCATCCATAGAGGTTACAGTGTATTTCAGCTCATTTTGGGGCTACCTGATCAGCTACTGCTCGTGCCAGTTTGTCCATCCTGGATCCTGCCTCTGCAATCTTCTTGGCTGCGTTAATGACATCGGATGTGTTCTTCAGGGGGCCTTTCCCTCTGTGAAACACAAGACAATTACCCCCAGTCTCAATAAATCATGAAAGGCAACACTTTTAGCGACCCTGTTTAGTCCTCGATTTTAAAATAGTAACACAAATGTCTTCTTAATTTATTACAATTTTGCCTTTTAAGTACTTTGTAGTACAGCTTGATTAAGAAATCTGTCTGCTGTATTTCCTCTCCCGTACAAAATGCCTCACTGGCAATTTAGTCCGATGGTGCCTCCAAGCACATGAGCTGTACTTAATAGTATATGCATTTTTAAGTACTCATTAAGCCAGTGTTCTTCCTGGAATACACAACTATTTCAAAATCGTGTGATTCCCAAGCCAGTGCTAAATGTTCAGCCCATCATGTCTAGGGCAAGAATGTCACATTTTAGAAAACTGTTTTTTAGTAGATTTTTTTGTTGGAAAATAAAGAGAGGTGAAGCATAATGATTATGTTACTTAACACATGTACAATTATCTCTAAGTCTGATCTTCCACTGTATTTTTAAGATGATGCAAAAAATTCTGATTTTAGTCATTAAAGCTACCAAAATGTATTAAGACAAAAAGTCTCCACAGACTTTCCTGAGTTTGCTTCAGATTCAAAACTTTAATCCTTCTTGTACCAGTAAAATTGCTGCTGCTCCTGAGAAAGGTTCAGCTGAAAGTGAGTTCATTTGCCATTTTTTTAATGTGAAAAATCATAATATGATCAAATATATAATTTTTTTAAATGAAACACAAGGCATTTTTTCTAAGCACAACACTGCCTTAATTTAGGATTTTTTTTTTTTTTTTTAATCTATAATGGTAAGAGTAACATGCTGAAACATATTTCCATTTTAATCTTCATTCCAGACTTTCATTATCACCTTAAACAGATGAAATACAAGTATCCCACTTCTGGTGAACTTAAGCTGCAGCAAAAATACTTCTTGGTGCCCTCGTGTGCTTCTACATTAATTACATGAGCAGATAAGACTGTCACAAACTCCATGCATTTGAAAAATTATTCTATTTTAACACTGCTGAGGTTACAGCCAGCCAAAAAAGGTGTGAAAGGCTTGTTTCTATTTTAATGGAATATATTAAACAACTTGTTATTGAATCTGACGCAGACAGAGGAGCACTTTGATTTTTTTCTTTTTATTTACTTCGAATGTGACAGTGGTTTTCTCTCATTCTCAAATTAGTTTTGTTCTTTTGATGCTAGCAAACATAATTATAGAACTTCCAATTTCATGTTCAACGTATCAAAGGTTGTCCATGAGGTTGCAGAAACTGTGCATATACTGGGCTGTTGCTTTGGGAAATAATTTCTTCCTTCCATGATACAATGACACTGTTTGGGCAGTTTTCACTCTGTTTTTTGCTGGCAGAAGGATGAGAGACACCATGAAAATACAAATAAAAAAGTAACACAGAATTCTGTAAAATATCCTCTTCATCCAGTTCCACCCCCTGCCACTATCCCAGGTTGCTTGAAGCCCCAACCAACTGGCTTTGAACACTTCCAGGGATGGGGCAACACAAAGAGATGAATAAATGCATGTCTGATTTTAATCCTGAAGAAAACCAGAAAGATTTCCACCCTGTTTTGTGTAATCACATTTAAATAAATACCATTTAAACTTCTGAACTCACTTTAAAAATAAATACTGAATAAAAATTAATTTATTATGGTGATCTGGAATTCAAAGAATCTTGTAAACTGTTCTCCCTGGAGTGATTAACAATGTGACCATATTTAAAGACAATAATTCTGTTTACATTGTATTATTAATGAATGGCCTTTTGACACTTTGCAATTAGAGAAAAACAAGGCATCAATAGAGAAAAGAAATGAAAGCAAAAAAAAATTATTACTGACAGACTCCCATGAAGCATTGGATCAAACCAGTTTCATTTCATTTGGGATTTTTTTGGAAGGAAGTTCAGTGTTCAAACGATATAAATAGTTTTGCCATTATTTTTGATTGACACAAATTGTGCTGAAATGTTGAAAGTTCAGAGAGGCACATGCATTTAGATGGGTACTAAACAAAATGTCACTGGAGCGTTTGTAAGGTCACAGACTAACTTTGCTGCTGGAACTCAAAATGATCTGCAAATAAAAGAGACTTGCAAATAGCACAAAAACTTCATATGAGTAATCCCATTTGGACAAACACCCAGGGCAGTGTATATGATGAGTGTTCCTTGGCTTTGCATCCCCAAAACCACAGCAAATCATCTCAGAAGGGTACAAATCGAGCCGAAAATGGAAGATGTGGCACATCTGAGCTCCTCAGCCAGGGTTATTTTGTCCTCACCTGGTGAAATCTGTCATTTCCATCATGATCATGCACATCTGCTTGGCCAGCACAATGATGTCATTGCCACTGTCATCCCACTTGGCCACCTCTGCATCCAGCTTGCTCTTCTCTTGGTGGAATATCTCCACCTGTTCAGCAATCTTGGCCTTCTCCTCCTGCGGAAGCTGAGCCATGATAGCCTGGAGAAAAAACAGGAGTTAGGCATGAAAAGGCTACAAACCGGATGTTTCCAGTGGTCCCATCAGCTTGAGTTTCTTTTCATGGGAGTTGAAGATGCCAAGTAAAATCCTGTAGGCATTTGATTTCTGTCAGGACAGGCAAAACCACATTCACAGCATGTTTATGCCTCTTCTTCCACTTTCAAGACGATAAGATTTATATTTATGATGTCATGATTATTCACCAGTTGACAAAGGAGGATTAAATCTCAATTATAAGGAAGAACAAAACGAGTGACGTTTATGGGAAAAGGCAGACTGCATTGCTGTGTCTCCTCTTGTCTCATCCTCTGTCAGAAATAGAGGATTTCGGATTAGCACAACACTAAAATAAGCTGTGACACACAAGACAATACCTTTGAATTGTAACAAACATATCTTTTAATGATATTTAGTGTTCTAATTGTCTCTTGGAAGAGATGCAAAAAGGCACTGAACAGGTTGATACTGATCTGCCTCAGCATGAACAAAGCACAACGTTCCCTCCAAAAAAACCCTAAAAAAATGTAATAATTACTTTGGAACATCAAATGGACACTTTGAATAATGATTTCCAAGTTGAGCTACGATTTGGCTCTAGGGGTTCTGAAGACCACATTATGCATTTAATGGGGTGTGACACATATTTAAGTGTCATTACATTTTTTTCTTGTTTATGTCACTTTCAATCAGCTGAAGTCTTTTTCTACATATTCTTAAAATGCTCTTGGCTTTTAAAAATTCGTAATTGACCTTTTCCAAAACTAAAATTAAAAAGGGTTATAAACAGTAGATCAGAAAATGAGAAATTTGCAAGTTAATCAAATTAAAATTCAACATGAGTTTTAATTAGGCCTTATCAATGTAACTCAGCAGTTTCAAATGTTAGCATAATAGTCTTTGCACAGAAAAATGCAGTGTAAGTCAAGCTAATAAATAAATATATAAAACACTAGAACTGAGGAATTAACTGCAGTTAAGAGAATGTGATAGGAGCAGTGAAATTTGGGAAGTTTATCTGTATGACTTGCCTGTGGTTTCTTCAAGTGGCAGCTTCACCTGAACACTCTTTATACTGGTAAACAGTGCTTTAATATTTCTGTTCCAGCTGCTGATGTGTTTTCAAAGCAGCCATATCCTATAGCACATGCAGCCCATAAATTCCAGTTTTATTTCTACTGAAGACCAGCACAAGTCTTTCTACTGAAACACTAACAGCTTTATGGAGTAAGCATATTAAACAAATCCATTACATTCCACAAATAAAAATATTTTCCATCTTTTCCACAGAAATGGTTCAGACAAGATTCTATTCTGCTTAGCATTCCAGGCTGGGGACTGGGCAGCTTCTGCTTACCATGTTTTCCTTTTAGATTTTTATAATTTCTTGCTTCCTGTGCCACATTGCAATCTATGTTATTCAGGAACTGTCTTTATGATATATTATGTTTACATAGTGTGTAGCTGATCAAAGTAGAAGCTTTTAAGTGCAGCAGTAATAATAACCACAATAAATGTAATAGAATTTAAGACTCCTAAATCCCCAGGTGAACTCAATCCTTATTAAGAAAAATTACTGTAGTCTTTACTTGGGTTTCAGAAGAAAGGATGACATGCTACCCAGTTGTAAATGTAACAAAAAAAAAAAAGAAAAAGGCTCTGAAATTTGGCAAAATGATCTGTACTGTATCTCATTTCTGTTATACCTGAGACTTACTTTAGTAGTCAACACTCTGAATATCTCAAACAGGACTTTATGCCCTTTCAAATATAAAAATCACAAAAGATAGTCAACTACATCCAGAACAGTTCTGTCACCATTCTCAGAGTAAGGTATCCAGGTACCATTCTGCCACTTTTGGAACTGCACAGTTTTCCATTTCAGTTCCTGGTCACCCAGCTCTCTGGGATGGGACCTACAATCCACCTCTCTTCATGTAGATGATAACAAATGTATAAATTATGTCCTCGATATGCAAAGACAACATTTTTAGCCTTTGGGATGTCATGATAAAACTCCAATTTTTCTGATACATGGTATGGTTTATTTACCATGTCGATTCAATATTCAGGAAAATTAATTTAAGACAAAAAGAAATCTCTGCCCATTCCACTGGATCCATGCCTTGCATTTCTCCCACACCTCTGAGTAAGCTTCTTTCAGATTTTTGTTACTCTACTGTTTCTTTTCAGGGTGTAAAACCTTTGTGTCAAGCCCCAACCTACAACAGCTGAAACCTCCTCTGCCCCTGGTGCTCTGGGCTTTCACAGCAGCTTTGCATGTTGGTCTTTAGGTTCTCAGCCCTACAAATCCTCTTCCAGACTCCAAGGTAAGAAAATCCCCATTCCAGTTACCAGCTTTTCCTGGTGTTTGAGTGTGTGGGGAGGATGCTTCTTATTTCGTCTGTAACTTCATTTCTAGCACATCAGAACAAACCAGATTTGTGTGAAACAGCCATGAAAATCATTCAGATAATTCCCAGTTTCCAGCTGGTTCTCTGCTGGAAAATGTTAAAAGGCTTTTTTCTTTTAAAAAAACCCCTTTATTTCCAGTCAAATATATTTTCACAATGCATTTTCCCCAAAATAATACTCTGATTTTTTTTTTCAATAATCTGAGCTGAGAAGCCTATTCAGCAAAAGGTAAACATTCATCAGAGGGTGGCATAATCCTGAGTGTTAACAGGAATATTCCTGAGCGTGAAGAGACTTCACTTCCCCAGCACCTGTGACCCCCGAAGCACTCATCAGCTTAATTTGCAATCCCCATGCACAAGCTGAGGTCGCAAATCACAATGACTGGAGTTTATCATGATGTAATTACCCTGGTAAAATTACATTGACTCAGTAGCAAATGTCTTCAATTACAATTAAATTACAGGGACTACTCAGTAGCTTAAACAGATCTTCTTGACAGGTTTGCACACTGGGAAACATGACTAATGTAAGATTTCTCTGGATACAGCACATGGTGCCCTGATGGGATTTTTTTTTTTTTTTTTAATTTGCTGACTACTCCCACGGTTTCAGCACATTCCAAACCTGCAAAGCCTTCTCTTACAGCACTAGCTGGAGCAAACAGCTGATACTAGACACCACAAAAGCCTCAAGATCATACAATAAATGCTACTTAAATAGGTTTGACGTGAAAAAAAGCCTTCAACACCTCGGTCAGCCTGGTCCCATCCTTTCTTAGACGACCCTGAGGACTGGAAATCACTGCCTTTTCTTTCTGAGGCAGGGCTTTTACTTGTCACTGCTGGACACTCAGTGGAGGCATGTGGGGTTGGTACTCACCCTTGCACTCTGGCCAGCAATGAGCTGGTCATCCTCAGTCTGGACACTCGTTCGGCTGCGCACGTCGTAATCCTCCTGCTCGAAGTCTGAGTCGTCCTCGAGCTCCTCAGGGGTCTGCAGAGAGAGACACAGAGAGGAGATGACAAGCTTAAAAAGGACACAGACCAAGTCCTGTTCACAGTGAGCTCTTATTTCATTGACTACCTGCCCAGGAAATGCTGTTCCATTCTCCTTTGAAATGAACTTGTCTGCCCCAGCAGTCAGGAACCGAAATTGAATTGTCTTAAAAATTAAATTGTTTCAACCCTAGTTTTCTTTACAAATGGCATTTGTCATTACCTTGCCACAACTTTTCTTGCTGCAATTTCTCTTAACTCTGTTAACATGATGAATGCAGTTCCAGGAACAAATACCCTTTGGAAACACTTACAACCGTAATGCATTATTTCAAAATAATGTTATTTCATATATAAATGGACACTAACACTATTATGTTACTGGAAGATACATGTAATCTTCAAAAGAGAAAGTAAATACCTGGGAAAAAACAACTAACATCCTGGAAGAAAAATTTATCAAAGCAAGTAAGAGATTTCCTATTGAAAGAAATTGTACATGCTGTCAACTGGTTTTGAAACAAATGTGAAATTTATAATCTGTGTAATTTTGTTAGTTCATACGGTTCTTTCCATATACAGAACTTTGGAATTTGACTCATCCCCCAACTGAGACCATGTTGTCTTCACCGCTGGCGCTACGAATGATGGGAGGGTTTCTTGGAAGACGGATTAAATCAAGTTACATATTTTCAGATTGTTTCAGGTTTCAGATTGTTTAAAATGTTGGAGGGAAGGAGGAAAAAAAAAAAGAAACTGATGGATCTGTTCATTTGGGTTTTTTTACCTTCTAGCAAAAAATTAGGAGAAAAAAAATGTCCTTATGTATATACAGAGAGACAGTCTAATTAAAATCACAATTTAGTACCACATTTAATATAGACAGTACAAAAAAATGGAATCTTTAGAAAGAAAATTATATTCCATTTTATGATTGAATAGCATCTGGTACAACAGCCTGGCCATGAGTAACTTCTGCAGGTACCATGCGTGACAATGGTAATAGGAAAAGAAAACCACAGTAACTGTGCAGAGAAATCCTCACCTTACTGGACACCCACCACCCCCAGTGACAGCCTAGAAGGCCAGAGCACTACAGAAGAAATCAGCCAGGCTGTCATTTGGAGCTTGGAGGCAACGTCAAGTTTTCTAGCAGAGGTGCTAATCACTGCCAGTTGTCATTACAGCTCTGCCTGGAGGATGCTCAGTCACCAGGAACGGCTCCAAAGCCTCTAACGTAATGCAGCGGAGTCTTCTGGCAACATTTCTGTTCCAGCCTGGCTTCCAGCACCAAGTGCACATCACTGTTTGTAGCTGCACGGTGAAGTGCACAGGATGGGGAGAGTAAAACACAGCCATCTTCGTCTGACTTGAAGAGAATGAATTAAATATGTGTTTTGATGCTGAGCGCTGGAGGAAGAAATAACCAAGTGTGACAGTGTGGTAATGAAACTTGGTCTGCACCTCTGAAGAGAGGCATGTACAAAGAGTGTGTGTAACAGGACAGGCAGGAGAAGTTCAGACGAAAAATGAATTTACCTTCTCTCTACTGTCACAGGTAAAATAGAAGGATTGGTACCCATCATTAAAACGACCCATGGTCTTGTTTTCCAATCACCTCTAATCCCTTTATTCCTCTGCTCAGCTGCCTGAGGGCAGGATGTGACCTTAAAATCCGTCATAAGCAGGCAAGTTACAAAGGGAATCCTACAACTCGCTGAGCAAAGAGTATTTTCTATCACAGGGCTCAGCTTCTCATCTGCCTAGGCTTTGCTGTTTAGAACAAGAACAGGGTGGAGAGCTTCAGTAAACCAGCTGGCTCTTCCCCGTCCTCCAAGTCCACTCAACGAGCCAGTTTCACTGGTCATTGTAAAGCCAGTACCCTTTTACACCCCAAATATACTCCTCTTACTTTCTTCTGTCTCCACTTTTATAAATAAGATTATAAAAGATAATGTGCAGTCCTTCCCAAGTCTTCTATAGTCAGACTTGCAGTAAAGATGTAATATTCAAAATATTACATCTCAACACTGTAACCAGTATGGACATGAGGCTGCCTCTTAAAAAAAAAAAAAAATATTCTGAAAATTCTATGCAAGGATTTATTCTTGAAGAAATATCCAGAAAAAAAATGTATTGCTGTTACTGTCTGACATTCATAATCTTAAAATCTGTGGTCTTTAAAAGACTGGAATTTAATGGGTATAAATGTTGAACTTGGAGAAAATGTAGTGCAAACCAAAAGGGCAAGTAATGCAACTGTTAGCAATATACTACAAGCACGAGACATCTTCCTATTTCCCTTCTGTACAAGTGAGATCCAATTCAAAGTGATCTTTCAGATTCACTCTTTTTATGTTTTCAAGTGTGGTGAATTTAACACTCTCATTTTCTTCCCTGAACAGCTGCATTTTTCATTAGGGTGAAGAAGTGGGGTTAAGTTTGATCTGTATGCTGCCATTTCAAATATTTTCACACTTTGCACTGTTGCACTATTGCTTTGTTTTAGCTGATCCCCTGGAGATGCAGCCCATACAGAATAGGGCCTCCCTTTCGTTTAGACACAAAGGTATAAAAATAAATATTATATTGAATTTCCTTGACTTAAAGGACTACTCCTAGCAAGGCCTTCTAAACATACCAGAACACCTCTAATTTTTGTGCACAACTAACAGGACCTTGATATTTAAAACCTTGTTTCCAAGACAACAGAGACTGAGACTTCATTTTTCTCAGCTGGAAGACAGAAAGATTCTGTATTGCAGACACCTGGATTTACGGTCACACAAATGTAAGAAACACAGATCTGAGACTGGGGACAGCTTCCAAACAGAGCTGACAGCCACCAGTTGCAGAAGAAGCTAGAGTAATATTCAAAACTAATGGATTTTATGAACTGATTGATTTCAGCAGAAAAATGGACCATTTTCATAATTTTTAATCTGTTTTGTAGCACAAGCTATAAAACTTCCCAGGAACTACATTTTTTTTTTCAAATACAGTATCTTTACTACCCATAACATTCATCTAACTCAGAGGAAGTCTTCCAGTGAAGAATCTTTCACAGTCCCAGATAAATCATGCAATAAATATACACTTTCTCTTTTAAGATGCATGTTTTATTTCTAATATGAATGTGGTGACTTTCAAGTTCCAGGCATTGGAATATATATATATTTTTTAATATCTCTCTGGCTGTTAGACTGAAGAGCTTGCTGTGAACAAAATATTTTCCATCTATGTCATTTTTTAAAATCTTTTGTGACTGTCCTATGCAAATGTGAATTATACAAGTATAAGTCATAAAATGGCATATATATGCAGATTTAAAAATGCTGTTTGTTTCATATTTCACCAACTCAAATGTACTTGATGAAGTCAGAAACCCCACTTTGCCAGGCACTTAAAAACTGTAAGATGCAATTATAAGAATTTCAGCACTGTGAACACAAAGTCAAGCTAACCTTGTAATGAGAGCAAAGACTGAAGAGATGAAAAGATTTAATTCTGAAAGACAAGGAGAAAAAACTCCAGACTTTACAATATGCTTTTATATCCAACTGCACGCTGTTCTGTACATTTGTTTTGGTACCACTGCAGCCTGAGTGACTCAGCTGCAAGAAGCACCTGAGTGCCTCAATCAGGGAACCTCTCTCACTGCAGGTCTTCAGTTCTTTGGTGATGCACAGTAAAATCTAACACTTCAAAATCAATCTGAGAAGCAGCAGGCACTCAATGGAAACACTGGACCCCATAACACCCTTTGGAGATGGGAGGTTTCAAAAGATGCTGGGGTTCTGCACCAAATCTCCTTTTCCAGAGGACCTGAAATGTTGCAGCACTTTGGATTTCACCACAGTGGCTGCCCCAGAGGTGATGGTGGCTAAACCTGACAAGTCTGGCAGAGGAGAAGAGCATTAATACACCCAAACAATTGGGGCTGAGGACTCCACAGTAATTTTGGTTTTTTTCAGACTTGCTGAGGTCTTCTTCCAAGGACTGAAAGTCCCTTAGTGACAGAATAGAATAGAAATGGAGTTAATAATAGCATAAAATACCCTGAGTTGGAAGGAGCTCACAAGGACCATCCAAGTCCAGCTCCTGGCCCTGCACAGGACATCCCCAACGGTCCCAACGTGTACCTGAGAGCATTGTCCAAATGCTTCCTGAACTCCGTCAGGCTTTGTGTGAGAGACTGAAATGGTTAATGGCTTAAACATTGTTTAAAAAGGACTTTGCCATTATGGCAAAATTGTATAAAGAGCTGTGACCACCGAAGCCCGGTTCAAATGTCCCTTCTGAGGGAACTGGGCTGAGAGTTAAGCCACCTGATGGGAGCTTGAGCAAAGGTAAAGGTGATACTTTTGTCCAGGTCATAAGAGAGGTCTAAGGAGAGCTAAACAAGGCTGGGGGAGAAGAATCAGCTCTGGCTCGGTTTGCTGGGGGGCAGCAGAGATTGTGGGTGTGTGATGGAGGGAGTGAACACCCACCCTGCCTTACACAAACTGGCTCCCTTGTAAAACCCACCCACCCTGGGGAGGCCACAGCCATGGGACCTTCAGGTGAGGGGCACCAGAGGAGGGGTCATAAACCACCATGAAACCATCAAAGACCCCCAAAACACCCCCAGACCCATTGCTGAGGCCTTGGAGCAGAGAACAGCACGTGATGCAAAGCGATGCCACAGAATCAGAGCTTGCTGCAACAGGCAGTTTCAAACTTGTCCCCCCCAGGGGAGGTACCAGGCATTCCCACCTGGCCCAAACACACTTTAATCCACTGAAATTTATGTTTTGTGGGACGCTCACCACCAAGAAGACCAGAAGAAGAGGATCAGTGAGATGCTGTCAGGATCCACAGAGGGGTGATATTTTCTACTTAATCTGTCACTCTCTGTCTCTCCCACCCTGCCCCTCTTTTTCCCTCTCTTTCTTTCTACCTCACACTAATGTTACATAAAATCCATACTATCAACTCCAGCATATGGTCTCGTTTGCACCTTAATTCAGGCAGAGGCATCTCTCTAAGAATTTTAATAATCAGATCTGTGACCACTGCCCTGGGGACCCGTTCCAGTGCCCAACCACCCTCTGGGTGAAGAACCTTTTCCTGATTTCCAACCTAAACCTCCCCTGACACAGCTCCAGCTGTTCCCTCAGGTCCTAAGATGCTCCCAGAGAGCATCTCCTGCCATCACCCCTAAGAATCAAGTTCATAGATGTTTAAAGTCTACTCTGTAACATGAACTAAAACACGGCAAGAGGAAGCACCTGGAAGCTGGCTCCAACAGTGCACTCCTGATCCAAACAAATGTAACACCCAGGTTGATGTAGATGCCTCTAAAGGCGAGGCTGCTAATGCCAAAGGCTGCGTTTAAAACCAGTAAGTTGGCCTTGGAGAGACATAAGAATGAGAAAAGATGCCATTGTGAGGCCTCCTGACTGCAGAGAGGGTTTCTGGCCAATAACTGAGGGAATTTCACAAGCAGCTCTGAAAACACAAAGTGCAATTTCATCCCTACACAGTAATAGGAAAGGTGTCGGAATGAAGTTATTATTTTCTATTTTATTTCTGGGTTCTATAATTATACTCTTAAATTCATTTATACTACTTCTTAACTTGTGGAAGAGGCCTTTTTCTTCTGTATAGAAAATAATAATGCTCCTCAGTGAAAAAATGAGTCTCCTTTCTCCTCCAGAGGGACAATAAATTCTCGCCTTTTGAAGGAAAAAGAGAAGAACAGAGACTATCTACCTTTTCCTTCAGCTTACTAAAAGTAATAATACCAACCAAAATTAATTTTGAAAGTGGCTTTATTTACTCTCTGGAATGAGGGAGTCATCTCAGATAAATTCAGTCTTTCATGGCTTGCACACGAACAATCACTGCCTGAAAATAATTGTGTCAGATGCTCTAAAAAGTTTGCAAGATTGGATTTTTTTCCTTTTTTGTAATTCTGAAAAAGTTTTATCACCTGAATTAAAGGGTGCATAGTATTTGATAGATTATTAGATGAAAATATTCTAAAGGATTTTATAGCCTCACCCTTTAATTATATATCCCATTGCAGTGTGAGATGTTCAGATGGGAATGTTAAAGAGTACCTCAAAGTGAAACTAATTTTGTTTTCTACAGCAAATAAGGTTCTGATTCAGCAAACTCTGGTCTGTGTAAGCTTATATATGTGGATTTTTCCAGTTAACTCACATGGATAATGAGTCCGTTTATGTGCTTTAGTTCTCTGCCTGGGTAAGGAGTATTACATTGAGCTCCATAAATAAGTTAATTGTCTGAAGGCAAAAATAAATCTTCCTAATCTGGGCAAGCAGAATTCATTAACTCATATCATACAACGGGTGGAAAGCAGTAGTTATACAATGGCAAAAATAACTTGGGATTTTCCTAAGGAGACTGAGAAGCTTGAATGCTGATCAGCTCTCCAGGTACACAGAACAGTCAGGCAACAACAAAGTAAGTGAGTAGGCCTCCAAAATTTAAAATTAGAAACATCTCACTAGGATGGACATCTCATGGCAATTTCCTGGGGATAACTGATGTACAGGGTGGTGCTGGAAGCTGGAACTCTGTGTAGGGGATGGGAAAACCTGGGTTTGTAGGAGATCCCACCTGAAGATTGTGTCCCAGACACAATCACAATTAAAAGTGACTAGAAAAGATTGAAGTGTGCTAAGCAGTTGTTCTTGTCCTAAGTGAAGTTTGGAAACCGTTATTACAGACTGAGGAACTGGAAAAATCAAAGGGAAAACGGAGAACCTTTACTATGCAAATCTTTCATTTCCCAGAATCATAAGATCATGGAATGGTTTGGGTTGGAAGGGACCTTAAAGAACATCCAGTTCCACCCCCCTGCCATGGGCAGGGACACCTTCCACTATCCCAGGTTGTTTCAAGCCCCATCCAGCCCGGCCTTGGACATTTCCAGGGATCCAGGGGCAGCCACAGCTTCTCTGGGCACCCTGTGCCAGGGCCTCCCCACCCTCCCAGGGAAGTAATTCAAGTGAAGATTTCCCTGCCCTTCCAGAAGAGCTGCCAATCCTCTAACGCTGCACACCCAGAGATCAGGATGGGTTTGCCCCCCTCACAAGCCATGACAATAATTCAGCCCACTTGGGATGAGCACTGGGTAGGAGAGTGGAATTTGTGTTTGGCAGTTATAAAATTAAGCCTGTCAAAAGCTTTTTCCATAAATGTTAATACATAGTGACAGATGACTAAAATGGAGTTATTTTGGAGTGTTCCAACTGCCTGCAGCCTCACATCAGTGCCATAATACACTCACGACCACAAGCGCACGTTACCTGTTTGCTCAGAGGGATCAGTTGATGTTTTAGCCCTGTTATTTGCCTCAAAAGTTTCCTCTGGGATTTTCTCCATAGCTTTTCTTGCACATGGCTTTCATTAGGGCAGATTCAAGATAATCTGGGTTTCAAATAACAGTTTCATTTGCTGGAGAGATGTCCAAACCCGGTTTGGTTTCCTGCTTTTCTTTTTAAAATCTTTGTCTGCTGACTAAAGTGAAAAGCAACACACATCTGCTCTCACAATAATGATGTTGTTCTGTGGTGTCTTTTATTTGTTTGTGTATTTTATGAAAAGATGTCTAAGCAAATTGAATCAACTGGTTAGTCAACACTGAAATGACATATTTTTTACCTCAGTAAACATTCAAAACCATCCCTGCAGAGGCTCACTGGAGCAGCAAGATAATTTATTTATTCATTTAGATTCTAACCAGACCTACCTCACATCCCAGGCAGCACACAACTTTAGGAAAAAAAAACCCAAATAAACAAAACAACAAAAAAATCTACACAAAAGTCAAAGACCTTGGCAAATTAATGCTCTTACTATGGAAACATTAATGAAGTTTGCATCTATTGTCAGTTGTGATCAAATCTTCTCCTAGCTAATTAACATATTAATTGTGATTCATCTACTAAATAACCTCATCTCTTTATTTACTAATTCCTTTGTTGCTGCACATCCTTCTGTTTCATGCCTGTTTCAATGTCAAGCTCTTCTGGCTCCTTACAACACAAGGCTGATTCCAAGGAGCTTTTTTATTCCTCTCATCCATGACAGGTGCCTGCAAATCCCAACTCTGACTCCCCAGGCGCTTCACGTACCCTGATCATCAGGACAGCTTTCCTGATGTCCCGAACTCCGTCGTAGACCAGGCGGGAGGCGTCGATGAACTCGTTCTCCTCGAAGGGCTGGGGCACGTTGGCACTCAGGGCTTCGATGGCCACCTCCACTTGCTCAGCAAAACGTGGCATCACTGGGTGAAACACAAGCACAGGCAGCAGGATTACACACCTTCTCACCTGAACACTCTTCCCCTGCTCTGGGGCACGGATAATTTCCAGGGCACGTGGCCACTCCCAGGCACAGGGAAGCTCATGGATGGGTTTGTACCCACCCTGCACGTGGAGAGCTCTGGCACTTTACCTGAAAGCGTGGAAAGAACCATCTCTGTATTCTCTCCTCCAATTGTGCAACAAAGAATAGAAAACTTTCTTTAAAAACTGTGATTTACTAACTTTTAAAAGGCTGCAAGATACCTGAGCAGTCAGTAAAGTTCATTTAAAAGCTTTACAACCTGTAATGAGCAGAGTAAATATTTATATCACGAGATCAAAGCAAACTGTAGCCTTTATGCCTGATAATTTACATAATTTACACTCTAGCTTATACTAAACAATGATAATTTTATAAGGGACAAAATGCAACATCAAGGATACTACTTTTGTGAAGACACCTAAATGCATCTTCTGTTTCTTCACTATCACCATGTATAGAACACAAAAAATAGCCATGGATATTGGCTAACAATATTATAAACTGTGGTATGAACTTATACAATTTCAAGCAACTATTTACTTTTGTAAATGGCTTCAGGGCATTACTTGAAGTAGCAAGAGGCGTTTTTTCAAATTTCATACAGGATTCCTTTGAAGGTATAATCACTTTTTGCACATCATGTTTGCAGGAGAATAAATCTTCCCCAAATCAGTCCTCTAGCAACTTAAACCCAAATCCTACAAACATAAACATCAGGTCTCACTGTTTACAATGCACCTACATTCCTGTACTTGTTTACTCCTCTTCAAATTTTAACATTAATATTGGGGGACTGTGCTCACAAATATAATCAATGTTTCATGGGAAACCTGGATGAAAAATCCAGCTGGATTAATTCTTAAGAATTTAAGGAACTTGGGTCAAGTTTAAGATTAACAAATAGCCATTTTTTCATCATATTCACATCACTTTATTCTAGCATTTAGGTATCCCCATCATGTATCACTCACTTTACTATTTTGGCAATGTAACTGAAGGAGCAGGAAAAGATGATTCCTAAATCAGTTGGTTGCCTTTTTTTTTTTGTTAAAATATTACATTTCTTGCCCACCTTTTCCTAAACCCTCTTTTTAATACAACTATTGGTAACTTGAACCCAATTGATGAATACAAAAGGGAATGTCCAGTGTTATTTTCATCAAGAACAGTGATATCTGTTCCTACCCCAGGAACTTCTACTGTGGTAGGAAGCCACATTTTCTTCTTGACTGAATGTTCTTAAATTTATTTTAATAATAACAAAAACTACATTTTATGCATCTTACTATATGATTTAAAGTAAAACCACAAAAAAACATGATTTAAGAATAGTTTACATTTTGAAGAACAAGTGGCATCAACAAAGAGCTCAAAATTTCTGTTTCTGGCATTTAAGTATCACTCATTGGATGCAAATGAGGAAACTTTTAAATGGATATAGTGATTCAAATCTTGTTCACACATCACTGTATACATATATATATATGTGTGTGTGTGTGTGTTCATATACACAGATGAAAGAAAAGAATTGCATTCTCCATAATGTTCAGTGAGTTCCTGGGATACACTGGAGAAACAGGAAAAAGTGACAGCAACCATAAACTTTAAAAAAGTAAATGTTAACAAAACATTGCCAGGCAGAGGGGAAACATTTTAATTAGAAAAGGAGTTTGAGAGAGCTGGAAGTTTTGGAAAGAGTATGTAATAAATACATATATCAAATTATCTTAATTAATAGAACACTTGAAAGTGTAGTAGGAGACTGACATGATTGCATAAGGAAGCCTCTAGCCAGAATATCAAAAAGCAATTATTAAAAATATAATGAAAACAAGTAAACCTAAAGAATAAAAGAGAAATTATTTTGGGTTATTGGGATAAAACATGTAAAACTAGAGAAAATCACAACAGTAAAAAAAAAAAAAAAGGAGGTAAAGAACCCTAATATTTAGGGTTAAATTAAATTTAACCTTACATTTCTGTCTAAAATATCCTAACTAGTGGAGGTGGTCAGGCATTGAATATAATTAACAGTAGGTACAACAGGCCTGAATTAGGAATGGGCAGTTTGAAGTACATCTACATAAGCATAAGGACATTTAACTTTTACATTTGTCTTCAAGCTAACAGAACATAGTAAAATTTACCCTGTAGTTCTTAAGAAAAAAAATCAAAGCAATTTCTGAACCATCTCTGAGAATTCAAAAGAGACAGTAATGGTGAAAATTCCAGAGATTTGGAAAAAGAAAAAAGAAAGCACATAAAGGTAGAGAAGAAATGATGGAAGATTTATAACATATTCAACATAATTTCAATACCCAGAAATAAAATGAAACATGATGTGGAGCACTTAATGTTTAATTATCTGTAACTAATCAGCAGATGCTGGACAGGTAACAGATCAGTGGAAATAGGTTGCACCAAGCTTTTACAATATTCCCGTTGACAGGGCAGTGACAGTGGGGGAGGCAGATGTGACACAGCTGGACTTTGGGGAGATCTTTGTCATGGCCGCACGTGGCGTTCTCAGAACAAAACAAGGGAAATTTAAATTAAATGGTTGTAAGGTGGGAAGTTGCATTTTATTCGTATTCCTGAACATGAGGCATTCATGCCTGACCACATTTATTACCTCCACTGGGTGTGGAAGCTTCTTCCATCAGTTCTGATTTTGCAGACCTGGCTACAATTTAGTCCCTAATTTACATTACTACATGTGAACATTATCTGCTGTTTCAAACTGGCAATAGATATTAAACTGCTTTATGAATTGCTTGCTTGCCAATCATATTTTTACATCAGTGCTCACTTTTGATTAGGCAAGCAAGAAAAAAACACCTTTAATAGGGGCTATTACTTATTGCTTCTCTAAGCATATGTTGTCATTTAATGCAGTGAAGTTTTTGAAAATTGGAAATGGAGTTGAGAACTGTATTATTCTCCAGTTAAGGTTATTGAGCTCCATGATAAAAAAAACCTCCAGTCTTTCTTCTCTGTTATTTACCACACAAAAAAGGATTGTCCTGTGCCAAAGGTGAAAGAACTACACGTAAAATTCAGGCAAAGGTGTGAATTTCCATCAGGAGTTAAAACTTGTAAATGCATCAGACAGAGAATGATTCATTTATTATGCACAGAGAAATTGGCTATAAATTTTAGATTCAGAAGCAAATCAATACTTCTGGGGGAAAATTAAAACACTGGTTTCTTAGTTTGAGCTGTGGCCCTGAAAACAGTCACACATACGCTTAGACTGAAAAATGTGGTCCATTAACATCTCTCAGCCTAACTACATGAATTAATTAGGCACCTGCATAAATGTTGACAGAATCAGGTCCCAAGTTAATACCAACACTTCTAATTCACTGACTTTGTCATTCCAACAAAATAAAGATTTTAAAGCCTTTCTGTGGATGAGTTTCCAATGGCACTGAAAGCAAGACCGCTTCCAACAAAAATCTAGGTTGAACGGCTGCTGGAGAAAAACTGGGAAACAGCAAAGTTGAAATTACTTCCATTTTATCAACTGATTAATTCTTTTAAATTACACTTTTTTTTTTTTTTTGCTATCCGCATAATAGAAAACCAGCACATCACCATGTGTAAATTCATGTCTTGATCAAACTTGTATTTTTTTGTGAACCACCCCATTCCACAAAGAAAATATTTTCTCTAAAGCTCTTCTTGTTTTTTCCCACCTACCCATATCTCCTACATATTAAAATTATCAAGTAATTATCTATTTTCTAAAAAGATATTCCCTATTGACCTTTTCTCCTATGGCAATCAGTTTGTACTGCAGTTTTTGTACTTAGAAACATCACTGCGAATTTTGTTTAGTGATATGGGAACAATAAGATCCCTGATAGACAGGGAAATGTTAGGTTACATAATAAAATTACTGAGATTAAAGATTAAAAAATGTTTGGGCGTTCTCGTTCGTAGCATTAGAACAAAAAGTTTCATTAATATGCAAGATTAAATGAATGCCTTGCTGATTTATTGCACTTTTATGGCCTTATTATTTAGGAACTTGAATTCCTCAGAATCTTAAGTAGATGTGAATGTTCAGAAACGTAGAAAGGGATAATTAAGACACAAAAAAAGCAATAAAGGTCAAGGACCCTCCAGGTGCATGGGTTTGTAATTCTTAATAGCAACAACTGGAGTCAGGAAATTTGGTCTGGTTTTGTCCCATTTCATACAACTGAAAGTTTTAAATCTCTTTCCCTATACCAGGCAGAGAACAGTAGATGCTTCCACAAGACAATTAATCACACCTACCCTACCTTAAAGACTCAAGTTCAGCTGGATAGAATTCTGATTTTCCTCTGCCCACTGAACAGAGAGGGAGGTGTTTGGCTTAGACCAGATGTCTGCTTTAGACAACGAAGTTTAGGCATAAATCAACCCCATTTGTGCACCAAACCCTGGAACACTTGGCTCTGAATGAGGCTGAGCACAATGTGGCTCCTTTCCATCCCAATGTCACTGGAACTGAAGGGTTCCCAGAGGTGTCATCTTTAGGGCATTTTTCTGGCCAGAAAATGATTTTTGAATGGCACCAGCAGAGCTATTTCTTAAAGCTTCATTTTGAAAAGATGAACACCTATTTGACTCTTTTTAGAATCCAGGGATTGGGATTGAAGGGATCCCTTCTGAAAGAGCAAGGGTGTTCCCTGGAGCCAGACTGTCCTCAGACAAATCAGACATTTGAGCTGCAGAGATGTGACTCCTCTCCTGTACCCACTGCACCCAGCTGTGCCCTCTGCCTGGCCTTGGTAGCTCTGCATTCATTTAAACATTGATACTTGTCCTTAAGAAAACTGATTTTCCCTATGCCATATTGATAGAGACACATCATTTAAGGTGCCAATCACCTTACCTAGGTAGCCCTTAAATGGCTATAAAAATCTGGTCTGATGTGGGTAAGATTAATCAAGAATGACATGGCAGTCTAAGGGTTTGGACCACTACACTGCTAAAAGTTTCAGGATCCTTGAAAAAAATGTCTGTGCTTCTCCTAAACATCATAGTTGTTTGTGTCACATAAATCACGAAAATTATCTAGAGTGACTGGCAGGATTGTAAACTTAAGGGTATCAGAGGAGACTAAAAAGAAAAAAAAAATCATGAATGAGCCATTACATTATTAAAAAAAAAAAAAAAAAAGATGCTCTGTTAGAAAAAAGAACCCAGCCACTACCCAGATTTAGGAGATTCTAATATAAAAAACTCACGAAGTTACAGCTTAAAAATTTCAGGGCTCTGGATGAAATGTCTTCAGTTGGTTTTTGTGTTTGTGAGTTGTTTTTTTTTTGTTTTTATTTTTTTTAAATCATTAATTTACTTAATGGAAGAAAGAATGCAGCCTACTGGGAAGTTCAAATATTTAAAACAGGTATTTGAAAGATAACTCCTAAGGGATATCTGACATTCTCAAAGACAGCACAGTTTCTCAAGTTCATTTGAAGAGTGAATAAGGAATGAAATATGATACCTTATTTAGCTCCAAGTGTTTGTCAAAGTTTGTTTCTAGAAGAACTGTACATTCCTTATCAGAAGATGCTAAATATTTCACGAAATGTTTGTGTCATATCACATAATTTACATTTCAGTCATGACTATTATATTGCTAATTGAGAAGAAAAAGCTTTATAAAAGTCTACTGAAATATTACATAACATAGCATAGAATCAAAGAATCATCTGGGTTGGAAAAGATCCCTCAGATCATGGAGTCCAACCATTCCCCCAGCACTGCCAAGGCCACCACTGACCCCTGTCCCCAAGAGCCACATCCACATGGGTTTTAAATCCCTCCAGGGATGGGGACTCCAACACTGCCCTGGGCAGCTGTGCCAGGGCTGGACAACCCTTGGGGTGAAGAAAACTTTCCCTGATACCCAATCTAGACTTGCTCTGGCCCAGCCTGAGGCCGTTCCCCCTTGTCCTGTCCCCTGGGAGCAGGACCTCAAGCTCCCCCGTTCCCCTCCTGGTGCCCCCTCCTTCCAGGGAGTTGTGCAGAGCCAGAAGGTCCCCCCTGAGTCTCCTTTTCTCCAGACTGGGCCCGTTTCCGAGCTCCCTCAGCCTCTTGTGGTGCTCCAGACCCTTCCTCAGCTCCGTTCTGGGTAACAAACCCTGTATATCTCACACTGGTGACTCAGGAAACAGGAAAAGCAAAATTAGGGCAGAGTGTTATGGCACAGAGAAGGATGAAACATCACAAGACCATCTCTTCCCTTCCTGCTATTTACTGATTCACTTTTCCCCTGATGAAATGGTTAAAAGCCAGAAGTAAATTATGAATATCCACACCCTATAGCAGTTTGCAGCAAACACAAGACTTTCAGGAATAATCAGCCTTCACTGCCAAACACTGATTTAGCCACGGCCCACAGAAGCAATGGTCCCAAGCTTCCTTTAATTTATGGCCCAGTCCTGACCCTTTGGCCCACTTGTGTCAAGTCTTCTGGCACTTCCCAGAAGGCTCCAACTTTATCTGTGGGTTTATGCAACCAAGCAGATCGACATGGGAATGGAAGAAATGGATTTGCTCACGTGCAGCTCAGGTGAGATGGACATTACAGAAATAAATGGGATGTCTGGACTATGTTACCAAGTGCTGGGAGACAGGAACACACACACAAGAGGGAAAAACACACCTTCAGACTTTGTCCTGCCTGAGCTGCCATTCACAGAAAGATAAATGTCAGGGGAAAAGCCAGGGAAGCACTGTTTGCCTCCTGGCCAGCACAGGAGGCCAGTGATTAAGGACAGGTACATCCCAAAGTGGACAGAGAAGGATAACAAATGTCAGCTGCAGGGACATCTGTGTCTCACCAGTTTCAGCTGTTTCACTCTCCTGTCCACCTGTGCAAGACTACACACAGTGAGCACCCCCAGAATATTATTCCTGCCAAACAGAACTCTCTTCAGCTTAATATTTCAAATAAAAGCAAACTGTTCAGAAAACTCCCTCAAGAAAGCAGTCTCATGCTGTTGGACATCAAGTAGGTTATGCAACAAGCAAACCACCCTTCCTGGCTTAGTTAGGAGTTTGTGTATATCAATATGTAGGTGTGTGTAGGCAAGGGGATGCAAGGAATACCAGTGCTTTTATTTTAAAACATTATTGTACAATTCACACTTGTATTCACTAAACATTCTGTTGGTGGATGGATATTCACTCATTTCTCTGCCTATATTTTCTAGAACTGGCAAATTTCTTTCTATTTCCACCACCACCCTCCTTATTTAAAAAAAAAAAATGCCTTTTAAGAGCACAAAATGTTTTTGAGAACAGATTTGAACAGTGACAAAATAATAATGGTTTATGAAAATAGGCATCTCTATTATATTACCCAACTATTCATTATATAAGGTGTCTGGCACATCCAAAATAGATAATCCTGGTATTTTTTAAACTCACTGAGTTAATTCACATCTAAATCTTGAATTTTCTTTGATTATGCAATCCTTATCCTGACCTTCTTCCATTTCTGGAAGATCTTTAGGTTGTGGAGAACAAAGTGTAAATATCTACTTGGGGTATTCAGTGAATATCTTCCTATCAGCACAGCCTAACATCTTCAGCCCTGATGTGAGGGTGTTGAGCATGGAAAAAGTATCATTTCTCAGCTGCCCATTACAACGCCACAGTTTTTCTGAGAGGATCAATTAGCTTGCAATCTTCATGTCAATGCAGATAATACAGATTTGATTGAACAATATCTGATTGTTCCATTTACCTAGAGAAATTAAATAAAAATATCTTTTAGTCCTGTCTTTCTCTCCCAACCCGCCGAAACCTCATTTTCCTTCTGGCAAATTTTGCTGCTGCCTCCTCACCTGTTAATGAATGCATCGTACACCAACCACAGCGCTGACCCTGCAGCGTCACAAGACTTCCCCCGCTGCCTGCTGAGAAATGATCACTCGTGCTTTGCTTCTGCCTTGTCACCAGCTCTTAATCCATCAAAGGCCTTAACACTCACCCCATGGTTACCCATTTGCCAAACAGCAGCATGTGCAGGATGTTAGGAAAAGCCTTTGAAAAGCTAAATCAACTACATTATATTCTACTTTAGTACTGTATTCCATTATTAAACTCCAAAAGTGGAGAGAAAAAGAAAGAGAATTTCAGCTTTGAGCCACAGTGGTGATTTATTCATCTCTTCTGTCTCATTTAATTGCTTCATAATACATTTTATATGATTTCTTAGTGTATTCCTCTGTATATTGATCAGAGTTTCTCTGGTTAAAAATTCTTTGGATCAAACCAAGCAATAGCGGAAAACAATCTTGGGTGTTCTCTGCTCCTTTTGTAAAATACCTTTTCTTTAATAATCTTTTTTCCTTTTTTTTTTTTTTTTTTTTTGGTGACACCTTGACCTTTGGCTTTCAGTTTAGCAAAACTTCAAAGAAAATGCTACAGTACTTTGCAGAATAGAAGTCATAATTTGATCAAAACTCCTGGATAAATGATCTCATGTTCTCAGGATGATGGTACCCATAAGTTCTACTACAACTACTTGAACTCCCATAAAACATGAATTTAACATCATTTATTTTTTAAATAGGCTCCATTTCACATCTTCTAGCTCTCCCTCAGATTCAATATGGGGTTTTTTTTTGATTACAGCTATGCTTAAATTCATCTTCTTGCTTCTACATTTTGTTTCCCTTTATACCACTGCTGAAAAATCCATCTTTCCCACATTTTAGTATTAGCTTTGATAACATCATTGAGCTGCCTTTTTCTAGTGATAAATATCTTTAAAGTTTGCCCTACTCACACTGATAAAACTCTCACAGGCTTATTGCTGAATTGCCAGTAGTGCTGATTTTCAACTTCAGTCCATTCTGATAAAGAGAAAATAAAAAAAATTGTGTCAAAACAGAAGTCAGAGTGACCTACTTAAAACCAGCGAGTTACAAAGTTACTGGGATATTTTTGAAACCTGCTAAAAGCTGAAACTCCAATTTCTGGTGTGAATCAGACTATTTCAAATTTCCAATGTCCTTCACAGGAGTAACCCAAGTATTACGGTACTTGCTGCTGCAGGATGGTTTCCAGACAGCGCAGTGCAAACAGAAGAGAAAGAAAAAAAAAAAAAATTGTTGGGAAGTTTTCACAGCCATTCCCAGACAGTTCTGGTCCGACTTGTTCTGCTCTTTTAACTTTCATTTCCCATTCACTTCCTTTCATCACAACTCTGCAAAGTCTAGTCCAGTTTTCCCAGCTTAAATTCAACCCTCTTGACCTTTAAAGAATGTCATGGCTTTTTCTCCTTCTTGAACCTCAAAAATCTTGAAAATTAGTATCTGGCCTCATTGCCAGTTCCTTGATTTCTTTCTAGGG
Organism: Picathartes gymnocephalus; assembly: GCA_013390045.1. Taxonomy (NCBI): domain Eukaryota; kingdom Metazoa; phylum Chordata; class Aves; order Passeriformes; family Picathartidae; genus Picathartes; species Picathartes gymnocephalus. The sequence goes on from WEKY01058279.1 coordinate 79,652, forward strand.
ATAATTCTTTTTATTTGTTTAGAAACTCAGGCTTCTTGACCTCAGTTATTGCAGCTTCTGAGGTAATTGCTGGGTACACTTCAGTCTCCTCCTTGGTGAAGGCAGTGGGAAAGTCTCAGCTGGCCTTGGTCACTCTGGGTACTGAGCAGGATAAGAGACCTCAATATTCAAACAAATTCTGCTCTGTTTCCTCCCCTTTCCTTTTGCCTTTATCCTTGCTTTCAACCTTTTCTTTCTTCTCATTTCTTTTCTACCCTTCTCTCCTTTTTTTTTTTTTT
>WEKY01058279.1:79967-120926 GCA_013390045.1 Picathartes gymnocephalus
TTTGCCCATGGACAACTAGTAACAGGCTAATGTCACAGTTTTCTACAAATCTGAATACCAATATAAAATTTAATAGAGGCCACCCAAAAAACCCTCAACCAAACAAAAAAATACCCACTATGAAACAGACAAAAACCACCTCAAAACCAACCAATCAACAAAAAAAAAAAAAACTGAACCTTGAAGCTCTGGTTTACTCCTGCACAAGTAACATCCACTAAAACCTTTGAGTTTGGTGTTTGCTCCCAGTAAGCCCCACCGACTCTGTGATTTTATGCGTTTCATCTTGGATTTATAAGAAAACCAGCAAGTGAGAGCTAAGTTTTTGTTATGGCTTTTAAAGGAATACAAAAGTATCCAATTTTAAAATGTCATTACCCAGTCTGTTATTCCCTAATACTGCTGTCAGAGATAAGGATCCAGCCTCTCCCAAGTACTTGGCTTGAAAGGCAGTTTGTTAGACAAGCACAGGCAACAGAACTCTGAAACACTAAAAAACCCAGCCCATATATTCCAATGGTTGTAAATTAAAACAACAAACAAATAAAACTTGGAGGGGAGATTGGTTATTAAAGCAATGTTTGCAGTTTCTATTTCTCAGTAACTATCAACATCACTTTCGTGAGAGATTAATTTTCTCCTCCCTGTAAAAAAAAAACCATTAGCAAGGTGTTTGTCTTTTCAAAACACTGTATCCATATTTTTCTGCTGTGGATCCAACCCAATACTCACAGAACAGAGAAATCTCTGGAAAAAGAGGCTTAACAGAGGCTTTCCTTTTCTGAGTTGACAGTTAAAAGTAAATAATAATTATATGAGAAAGGTAATGTGCTTATTTCTTTTCCATTATCATTTAACTAACTTTTTCCCAGCTTCCAAAAGCACTTCATTTAAAACTAAATTAAGGTCAATTTAAAAAACAACAAAAAAAGAAGGAATAAAGATGGAAAGAGTGAGATTTCACGATTGTGCATCTCATAGAGATTTTGATGTGCACGTCTGTGGGTGGAACCTGAATCCAAATCAATCACTGGCATCATTCTTAAGTGTTTGATAAAATCTGGGCAGGAACTCAAGGTGAGGAATTGAAAGAATATCAAAATGAATGTATGGATTCCCAGGTACCCAGATCATGGAATCAGTGAGGTTGGAAAATCTCCCTCAGATCACTGAGTCCAACCATTCCCCCAGCACCACTCTGCTCACCCACCACTGCACCCTGGCCCTAAGTGCCCCATCCACAGGGTGTTTGAACACTTCCAAGGATGGTGATTCCAGAATGGCACAGAGGGATCTAAATTCCATTTTAACCATTTTATTCTAAGGCGATGAAATGAGTCAGTAAATTCTACTTTTTTTTTTTAATCATAGAGAAATCATAATCAATGCCTTTGTAAATGGCCTGAAAAGCTGCAGATAGAAATTGTGCTCTAATATTAATGATCCACATTCACAACTGGCAGAAACTGCTGCAGCTTCATCAGCTTCATTGAATTTGGGCCCATTCTGCCTCCTGAACTACTGCTACACAATTTGTACGTGATATAAAGTTCTTAATATTGTCAGCATAATCTTTTTAGTTTTCTTTTAATACTGACAATTTTATTTACACTTTGTAAAATAAAAAAAAAAAAAAGTAATAACTTTGACTTGGAGGAACAGGGACTTGTTCTTAACTATTGAATCCCAGCATTAACAAACCGATGTTGTCAAGATGCACTCAGTCCAGAGCTTATGGCACTTAGTTATAATGCAAATTATACCAAAAAGTGAATTAAATATGGAATGTAAGTATTTGCTGTGCATATTATTGATCAATATAATGGCGCTTTATACCTTCCCATTGAAGAATTTTTAATAAAAACATTTACAGAATGTTGGGTCACAAATTTTATCTCAATAAAAAGCTCAACCACACATTTTGTTTTGTTCAATAAAGAAATCTTAATGGTAGGAAGAATTGTTCATAGCCCCTCCTCAGACAAAAGATGACTTTAACAGAAGGGTGCAACAAAATATTTTGCCATGTCAAACTGAACAGATTATTTTCCTTCTGTGAATTCATAAAACCTGCTCATAAACTTTTGAAAAGAAGCTAAATTTACAGTACTTATTCCACTCATCTCTTGTTGGGTAGTAAAAACTAGGCTGACATTAACCTTGGGGCTACAATAGCACAAGTAATATTTAATCATCCCCAAATCAGTTTTTTTAGCTTATTTTGTTGATTCCTGTCTCAAAGTGAACATAGAGACTGCAGAACTTGAACAGTTTTTGCTTTTCCAACTCACAGGGCAATTCCTGGGCTTTCTGTCCAAAAGTCACATTTGATGTGTCCTGAACGGGTGCGATTTTCATTTGTTCCTTCTAAAATAATCTGGATGGTTTTAAAGCCCAGATGAACAAGTGCAGTCAGGCAGGGGAGGATCAGCTCAGACACTTCCAGACACCCACAGTTCGTGCATCTCCATCCCACCAGGGCACCTGATCAGTGCGTGCAGACCCAGCCTCTGAAGTCAATGAAATTGGGAGCATGATTCACCCAAAACCACCCAAACCCACTGCTTTAAGATGAGAGCACTTGGTAGCACTGCCTGCACTGAATTATTGAGAGCAGTGATATAAAGGGCTTTAAAATGACCAGCACAGACCTAATCACCTACACTGAGATGAATCCAATCCCTGCTCTGGCAAGGCAAAAACAGATTGAAAAAAAAAGAGAATATTTCTTCCCAGTCTATCAATCCAGCAGACTTTTCTACTTTTATATAATCTACATATTTTATACAATCCAACACAGACTTTTATATTTTTTCGATCAGGTGGTACATTTTCAGTTGCTTATATGTATTTTACAATGAAAAGTTGTTTTGTTTAGCAGCACTTCAGTCATCAACAAGTACATTCACCTGCACAGACCAAAGAGTAATGTTTGCAGTGATTTTCTGGAATCACATAATACATAATCGACTCAGAAGAAAAGGCTGTGTATTATTTATTCAAATCATAGAAACTTTGATGTAGTGGCCTAGTCTTGATGTGTTACTGAATCTCTTCTCTTATACGGCTCTTGTCAGAATGACTCCTGCAACAGCACGGAGTAGAGAATAAAAAACATACTCACAGCCATGAATTTATTTGTTTATCTCTTGTTTACAAGCACAGATGCCCCTCTGAGTTACAGATCTCAGAGAATTAACTGAAAGTTTTAAACGACTAAATAACGGTATTTCAATGATTCTTTCAGCACTTCAACAAACTCACCAGTTTCAGAGAGCAGTTTGGTAGCTTCCAGCACCTTCTCAGTGTAAACCCCCGTCTCGTAGTTCTCCATCTCCGCGTTGATGATGTGAATGACGCGGGCTGCACGGCCCCGGATGGCGCCCGCCGTTCTGTCCAGCGTGTCCACATCCCCCTCTTGCAGAGCAATCACACACTTGTTCACATCTTCCAGGATGTGGTTTTCTGGGATGGAGGGGGAAATACAGCTCATTTTATTTAATTCTTACTCACAGCAAAGCTGACCGATTTGGGCAAATGTCAGTGTGTTATAAAATTGGTATCTGTCGTTATCCAGGCTGCAAAACAAAAGCCCTTCTGTGATACTGTTTTATAATAGTAAAAATCAGTGTGATATTTATCTTTAGTAGGGACTGGGCTACATCATCTTACCTCTGCTGTGAGTCCCAACCTGTAATTCCTTGAAAACCAGTCACATTAAGTTCAAACATCACACTGAATTTTATCATAATGAAATTGTAATTAAAATGAATGCAAAAGAGAAAGCAGTCAAAGATTTCTTAGATTCTCTAATAAACAGTTGGGCAGTTTTCTGAAGGTGAATTTACACTCTCCCATAAATGTTTATTATGTTTGGCTCATTTTTGCCTAAGTAAGTCAGAAAAGAAAATAAATCACATTGAAAAGACAACAGCAAATGGCCTTTGTAGATAGCACAGAACCTGGGCGTGAGCAGTTCATCTCCCTCACCCCATCTGTGGCAGAGAATAAGCTGGGAATTTCTAATAACACACACCATAATTATATGTGACTGTGCATATTCTGAAGCAAGAGCTGACAACAGTGACTCTCCTCTGAGGAGGTGGTATCAAGCACCTTTATTGGACTCTTGGGAGATGCATTGTTATTTTTGTGGCTCTGAATCAGGTCATCTACTCTCACATGCTGAAGTATCAGAATTATGTAGTATTCTCACATACAAATCATGTAAAAGACTCTGACTCGGTCAGGCATTATTTCTCTGCAGTCAGTAGAGTAAAAAATAATTTTAGTAAGACCATAACTGAATTTCATATTTGACCACACTCAGTCTGAGAAATTTGGTGACTCTAAACAGCAACTTGATTTTCTGCTAGAGACACCTCTAAACCAAACGTGAAATGCTGCTCTTTGTGGAGTAGTGAAACAGAATTAATCAGTTCACCAACTGTTTTTTGTTAATTATCCTTTGCCACTAAAAAGAATGACTCACTAATCTTCACTGTTAAAAATTCCAAGGCTGGATCATTTGAGGGTTTCAGAAATGTTTTACATGATGTCAAATTTTACACTGCAACAACTCTGGATGGAAACTGGAAGTCCCCTGAGCTGTGAATCTGAGTAACTTGCAAGGCAAAATTCTTTGTTTAAAACACTCCCTATCCAGAATGAAAAAGCAGTGCTTTGCTAAAGTTTTTCTTCACTGTTTGCATTTCACCATCACCAATTGCTTCTACTATGGCATAACCAAATTTTGCCCAAAAGAAGTGATATATAGATTTGGACAGTGCATTTGGAATGTGAAAGAACTTAAAATTATGGTCAGCTTTCTTTTGGTAGCCACCATATTATTAAAACATTCCATCAAATGTGACAGTCAATATGAAGAAGAGGAGGTGTCATTTCAGGAGGTACATTTAACCACATATTGGCATTTTGAATGCTTGGCTGCTTTAACATCCAAAAATAAAAACACCCTGTGTAAGCTGAGGCTTCCAAGCTTTACAGCAAGAGCAACAGGCTTTCTGTTTCCTCATGTTTAACAGAGATGTCTATGCAAAGAATTAGGAAAAAAAACCCCTGAATTTTATGGAAACAATACTTCTGAGCTGCCTTGGAACGTTTGGATCTAAGTTAAAACTCTGTTAGAAGGAATTAAGATTTGAGAAAAAGAAATGAGAAACCCCATCACCCATTTGAATTACTTCTGGTTTATGGATACAAGCATTTGGAGTAAGCAAAGTCCTCAAACAAAGAAGAAAATGGCCATTTGAGCCAGATTTCCAGCTCTGCTATGTGGACTGGGTCTGCAGTTTACAAGGCTGGTCATCCCTTTCTCTTAGAACTAGTTCTGCTGAAAATTGTTTGTCAGCTTCAAATCTCAAATAAAAATCAATGTGCTCCCATACTCTGAAGTACATTTCTATTCAGAGAGCTCATTTTCATTTCCTTGCTATGGCTTGCAGAAAATACTCGCAGGGCTGTTGAACTCTGGAGTGTAATTAACTAAACTAAACAATTTCCCTGTTAATAAAAGGAGCAGGATACAACCAAACAAAATAAAGAGGGCAAAAAAAAAAGAAAAAAAAGGATTTTTTTTTAAGGATAAATATTTTTTTCTTCCAATTTTTTTTCTCACAAACTTCTATTAGAAAATTTAGGAAACATCAAGGAAAATAATGTAGAATGAAACATAACATTTTAGCCAGACTGTGTCATGAAGTTTGGCTCATCTGAGAAATTTGAGTGAGCAAAGCCCTCTTGGCATATTCTATGTCCTTACAACACTGAAATTCACCCTTCTAAGCAAAATAGGAAAATGAGTTTTCTGAAGCAGAAATTAACCCAAGCCACGCACCACTTTGCAATTACAGCATTCATTGAGTCTGACCAAATTATAACAATACACCCTGTCACAAGCTGTAGCACTTTACCAGGAGGATGGAGAAATGCCTGACCCAAGGTCAGTGTCCTTCTCTTCTCCATCCCTTCTTTACCTTCCCAAACCAAACCATCCTGTGATTCTATGTTTCTATGAAATTCACCTTTCCTCCTCTTGCCCACAACTGCACAAGGATTCCAACAATTTCGACAAATACTCTCAACCTGTAACAGGCCTCAAACACGTTTTTAAAAGGTGGCCAAAATCCTACTTTGTGCCTGAGCTGAAACAAAGCTTCTCTAGGAATAGAAGCACAAATAAGGTGCTATTTTCTAGGAGGTGAAAAACCAGCCATTGCTACCAGGGATTAATTAACACAGCGTGGTTGGTCCTACTGAGGACAGAAGATCAGCATTCCAATAGAGACTGAATAATGGATTAATGATGCTTTAGTAATTATAGCTTTTGTCTACTCTGATCCAGTACTTTAATTTAGGAATATATTTTTAGAAAAGTTCCTTGATCCCAGTACCTGAAACAGAGAGGAAATCATCCACTGAAGTGATGTCGTCGACAGCCTCAGTGAGAACTCGCACCTGTTTCTCCCACTGGTCCTTAAACACATCCATGTTGTCCTGGGCTACTTTGCTCTGGGGTCTGGCAGCCAATGTGAGTGCAGCATTAATTACCTGTTAGTCAAACCCATTGGTTAGAAGAGGAGTGGCAAAACTGGTTTTTGGTTTTTTGTGTTTTGTTTTTTTTTTTTTTTTAAGGGAAAGAGCAAATAGATTATGGATTGTGTTAAAAATACAGCATTACAACTCTTTTGATATGAAGGGTCTCAAAATATGGATGCATTTTTCACAGTTTTTGGAAATCAGGCAACAATCTCATGACAAAGACAAGGCTATGTTTTTCTTCTAATGCTTTTAAATGCTAAAAGAGTTCTCAAGTACTTTTTAGCAGGAATCTTAACTCACCTGTGGGCACAGACTATCAATCTGTGTGGCTGCCATACGGACTAACTTCACACCTTCTTCATTATTGGAGATTGAACAGGCCAGATTTGCAACCTGCAATGAAATCATGAAATCATCAGGAAGAGAATCAGGTTTTAGGCAAGTGAGCCATTTTATACCTTTCTCTGTTCTTATTAAGCTTTGCCTGAAATGAAAGAATTTTTTACAAGAGGAATAATACATCTTCTCTGCTGGTGAACAGAAACCCATGTAGATTATTTCCTTACTAGCAATCTGAACTACCCATCTTTAGATTTTTCTCAGAATCTTCCTTCACTGTCAAGTGTTTCACATCCTCCTCTATAGCTTGGAAATTATCTGCTGAGAAGTCATACAAGGAATGCAGAACATTCAGACCTTTATCTGCACATTTCCTTTTCTCAGTTTCTTTTTCCCCTTATGAACCATATTCGTTATTAATATGGGTAATCAGGCTCATCCATACACTCTGAGCTTGGCAAAATGAAGGATTTTTGATGTCCTAACACATAGAATAATATTTTTCAACCCACAAACAAAACCGATACCTTTGCTGACACTGGGCAGTTATGTATCTCTCAAATGACTTCATTGTTTCTGATGGTTTTATACAGGTTTAAATAATTCTAATTTTCAGGTGAACTTCTTTATTTCTATGTGTTTGTCTGCCCCACAGTAAAATATCCATTAGTAACAGTAAAGTAACTTAGTGATGTGAAACATCGCTGTTGGAAGCCTTGTTCTGTAATTTAGGCCTGAAGATCTCATTCAAAGATCTTTAAATCCACATTTACCTGCCCTGGAACAACTTTGGAAAGTCAGAACCTCTAAGACTGAAGGCTATTTGGATAAGATAAAGACTTGGAGAGACATCTGAATGAGATCTAGAGATCAGATCATGTCTCAGACAGGGGAGAGCTGCATCTCTGTGGCTTGGATTCAAGTGGAGGAGCATGTTCTCCCTGCTCATACAGCTCTTCCAAAAATCCCATTCCCAAAAGCTTTGTGCCAACTCCATGAGTCTGCCCTGGGTTTTCCAAACAGCAATTCATGTCCCAGTGCACACTGTGATATTTAAATCACAATGGTACATTTTGGGATGGGAAATACAGGATATTTTTTAATCATCCAAAATTATAGCTCTTTATTCTAATCTTCATTAAAACAAACTTATAAATTTTTAAATATGCTTCCTTGATATTATTCACTGCGCCTGAAGGCATAGCTATCAGTTGGAAATGATTCAGGAACTAGTTCAAATGCCCCCATCTTTCCAATTTTCCTTCAGTCTCCCCTTGTGGTATTAATCTGTTCTCATCTGCAGTGCACATCCCTGCCTTAGCTCTGATCCATCTGTTCTGCAGAGAACCTTTTTCACTTCCAGTTCTGTGCAGCGTGGTTTGCATAAATCAGAGTGCCAAAGCCCAGGCAAGGAAAGAACCCAAGGCTTCAAAGAGTCTTGCAGGCATTTCCTAGTCAAGATTTTATAATAATGTTGTGAATTTTATTTTCATTTCATGATGAGACAAATGCGTTGGTCTGTTTGTTAACAGCCTTACAGCCCTCATGTCAAACACATTCTTCTGAGCTGACATCTTCCAATTAATTTACCATTTTCTGTAGTCACTTCTTTGCCCACATCAAACAACCCACTTTCATCTTCACCAGAAACAATAGCTAAGCAGGATAATATTTAGAATTCATTAACATAAGTGGAAATTACAGACTTTAAAAATTAGTAAATGATAGTAAGTTTAGTAAGAGCCACCTTCCTGTATCGGAACTAAGTGGCTTTTCAGACTGCCCTTACATTTTGTGATTAATATGATGAGAATTTGTCCTAAGGCCTCAGATGTAACATTTACTTTTTTGCAGATAGAAATATGGGACTGAAGGGGACTGGGTGTCATGAAATGGCTATCAAACTATAAAGAAGGTCTTTGAGTTCCTCTGGAAGGGAACAATGCAGATATAATCAGCAAAAATAAAACTTATTTCTTCTCTGTGTCTGTTAATTACTCTTTAAATAGCATCTGATGAGATATTATTTGGATGTTGCAAAGTGCCATGTTTTTACAAGAATGGTATGGGCACAACCAGAGAAATCTTTTTTTCCCCTTTTTTTTTGTAAAATAGAGTTCAGTAAATTGTTTCGTGTGTTACTATCAACACAGGAGTACAAATAATAACCTATTGCTACATTAAATATAAATCAAAGAGCATTACAGTTATCTGTTTAAAAGAGATAATGATACCCATCATGTATAATCCTAAGTTTAATAGTTTCTGTGGTATATTTCAAGCCTTGCATAAATATAGCCCTGTATCATCAGCAGTCAGGCAGCAATACTATTCCACAATCCAGCAGGGAGTGTGCCAGCCTGCACCACAGCAAGATCTGATTATGTCAAATAAACATAGAGATAAGCAAATTCCACAATGGCAGATGCAATCTGGATAAAATTGAATTTAGCACTACAAACCTATGACTTTACCCAAAACTTAACTTTTAAAAGATGGCAAGAAATAGCCTTTACTTTCTTAAGCCTGCATTTCAGTGCACAATCACGGATCTGTGAAACAATACAAGCTTCAGGTGCCCTCAATCACCAGACACCTCACTTTTTAATCACTTTGATTGACTTTGTTATCAAATACACAGTCAAGTCACCATCAATGAATATTTTTGGCACAGCAAGGTCCACATGCATGCTCTTACATGACAGAAACCACAAGGTAATTCCCTCCTGCTTTAGCTTATTATAAATTCAGCAACTTCAGATATTTTCCTTAACTTGAACTATGACTGAGAAATCTTAGACACAATTGCACCCCCCTCAGCTGAGACACTTGCATCAGGTGCCAAACTGATCCCTTTGAACAATGGATGAGAGAAGGGAGGCCCTTCCAGGGGCTCTTCCAGGTGCCTGGTTGACTCATCCTCTAGATGTGCCTGGTTTATTTTCTAATCTTAGATTACAGCTGGCCCTGGTGATTGCTGAAAAAGGTATTACTGAAATAAAAGATGTTTTACTGGTGCACTATAAGTGGTTTGGCATGGGCATACTTAACAGATATGCTTTGTGAAGAACAGAGACACTTTTGAGGGTGGGAATTTTTTTAATGTGCCATTCCTGGTCTGGATGGAGCAGAGAGCTTGGAAAGGAAAATAAAAAGGCCGTATATTAGTATAGCTGCCAATTTACCAAAACTTTGATTTGAAGCCTTTACCTTTGCACTTCAAATGCTCTGTCTCCACCAAACCATTGAAGGGGAAGTTTCATGAGAGGCTGTGGAAGCAATCACGTAATTAATTTATTTTTCTTAATTTTTACTGTTTACTAAGTTCCTTGAGCACACTGAACCCATTGAGTGCCTAACAGAATTTAAGATTGTATTGAGATCAATGTGAACTATCTGAAGAATATTTATATCAAAATGAACACATTTTAACGTGTTAAACTCAATGAACTGGGAATCATTCTCAAAAATACTTGAAGAACTTAGTAACAGGGAAACTGCTGTGTAGATGAACATTATTGTCCAGAATTTCAGCTCCTCTAAGCTACTCTTATACCATCAAAACAATTGCTGAACACCTTAAACTTGTCCTGCAAGAGCACAGAGAGGTAATGAGCAAGAAAATAAACATCCAGCTCCAGTGATGCTGTATTTTTCTGTAATCACCAAATCCACTGAACCAATCCTAGCACTGGGCATGTGAAAAATTAACACGGAGCCAGCTCCTCCATGTTAATTTCTACCAGTGGCACTGACAGCCCAAGAGGCAATTCCGCACCTTGTCAGTATCTGTCTTTAATCATGCAAGGAGTTCCATTAGTTTCAATTTTTTAACAAAGATGCAGGACCAGTTCCTGTAAAATGTATCTGTCTGTATTTTATTGTATGTCAGCCTCAGTTTCCGGCTGGAAAGCAGACTGGGGTGGGGAATGACTTTGTTTCTAATGCATATTTTTATTACTCTTTGTGGTGACCTCCTTTAGGACAGGAAAACTTTATTTCTGCCACAAAATTGCACTCCAAACTACAAAAGTAATCAAGGATCTTTCATATCAATTCACTTCATTTTTACATTGATTAAAAGCAGGTTTAGTTCCCTTTCATTGTGGTTTTAAATGAGACTATTTCCATTTTTGACTTGAGCCCGTTTTATTATTAAAGGTAACTATGACTATCAAGATATTTTGTGCTCTTTTGACTACCAAAATCCATTGTTTTCTGGTTCAAAATTAAATTCAAAGATTTTACATGGCCATTTGGAATTCAGCCTAAGTGAAAAGGCCCAAAAGAAAAATCTAATGCTTAGAGCAGAAATTGAAAAAAGGGAGCAATATAAGCTACAGCAAAAGAGCAATAGCAACACAAAAGCTGCAGAATATCCTATTTTTTAACATTTTCCTTTTATTCTTTTCTTAGAAGAAATGATACTGAAAAAGTTCTGTTCAGCTTTCCCAACCATTTCACCATTCAAAGGTAGAGAATGAAATCTATTTCTAGCTTATTTTCTTAGTTTTCCATATTTTTTGTAAATGTGATTTTCAAAAATTGTTTTCATTCACATTTTTCTATTTATGTAATTTGGTTTTTTCACTACAATTAACTGGTGGAAGTAATAGGAAGAAAAGAAATTGCAAGAAATTATTCTTTATTTAGGAAAATTCAGAGTAATTTACACAAACCCAAGACACTGGTAAACTTATGTGTCTATACCACAGGTTTGAGAAGCTGAAACTTTCTGAGTGATTCAGCTTGAGTTGAAGGTGGTTTAATTCAGAGACTTCTGCAGCACTCGCAGGGGACTAAAGCCAAGCAAATCATCAATTATCATGTTCAGCTGATGAGATGTAATTTGCTCAAGTGTGGTATCTCAGCTATTTTTAATTATTTATCCATTCACTTAGTAATTTATCCAGATATTGTTTCAATCTCTGAATCCTTCAAAATTCCGATATATTAATGTTGGTACTGCCGTAGGCAGCCCAGTGATATTCATGGAGCCACAAGTAAGAGATTTTTTTTTCTAAAGGAGAGCAGAGTTGAAGCCAAGTTACCCAAGATCTCCAACTTATTTATCCTCGCTGTACTCACTCAAGCATACTATTATGAGCAAAACTCTACTCATCACTAGACAGGATGGTTTTGCACATCCGCAAACAAGTGCCAAAAAATCAAAATGTCACTGAGAGTACACATTGCAGCAGACTCCTGCTCCTCGTCAGGCACTGCAGTGCCAGCTTGTACTGCCATGAAAATATGAGACTGTGGCCTCTCCCTCAGAGCCTATTCCATATGGCATGGGGGGAACCTCACACTGGATAATATGGCCAATTTTTCCACATTTATATTAACCAGTCACTTCTCTAAATAAGAGATGAACATTTAAGTTGTTCACCTGTACATATATTTCACCTCGACTAAATAATCTAACTGCATGCAAATCAGTAAAAAAAGGCATTTCTTTTATAAATTAATAATGAGCTGATTTACTACGTTTGATGTTTGCTTTGAAAATTTCTAGCACCAAACCCTGAACATATTTAACATGAACTGCTCAGACATTTACAATATGTATCTAAGGAGATTGGTACCAGCAGGATGCTAGAAAGCTACAGAGCATTTTAAGCACAACAGTTGAATGCTTTATTTCATGTTTTATATGCTGCCCACTGAACCTATGAAAAACTCCTTTCACTCTCAAAAGGTCAACAGCATTTTCTCTCATACTTACTACAGGAATGAGGCTTTTCCACTCACTCCAACTCCCTTCAGACTTGCTCTGTATCAGATTTAGTTGGAAAAGCTTTAAAAGGTTTCTGCTTTTGGTAATGTTCCAAGTACCTCAGACTTCAATAAATTCAGCAGGTCTTCACCTGAGATTTCTGAAGAAAATCTGAAAGTGTTGGGAGTCTCATATGTACAGAAAGCTCAACTCTAAATGAAAAGATCCTGATTTTAGACAATTTCAATGAAGTGTTGTCAAATCAATCTGAATCTCCTTCATTTTCCAGGACCATTCTGGTGCATGCCATAATTATGGCCTATAGGGTGGAATAAAAAGGAGATCGCAAATGAAGTACCTTGAAAAATCCTTCTACTTAACTATTTTCATAATTGAGAAGAAGCCAACATTGGCTCATGTTCAATTATAGAGCTGCCAATAAAGAATAGAAGAAAAAGGTATTGTATTATGTTTGATACTTTACTTTTAATGTCAGACAGTAATAATGATTTCAGATATAAATTTTAAAAAATGGTAGAAGCAAATACTGTCTCTTCTTTTCTTTCCTTTCTCTTTATATTAGGAATTTGATCACAAAACTCTGTCTTCCTGAAACAGGTCAAGTTTTTGTACCACACTGATGAGCCTCAACTGTGATAAATGTGCCTGATGGCAAGCATAAGAAACCCCCTACTGTGTCTAAAGACTTTATAGAAGAAGAGTGGGACACTCTCTGATTTTAGACCAACTTTCCAGATCACTGTGATTTCTCAGCAGGATCATCCCCGTGAATTCTCTATAAAAAACAGAACACAAATTGATTAAAGAAAAAGCAGATGATTGTCTCAGAGTATTTCTCCAATTTACACCTGAGGAAAATAATTCTGGAAATTCCTTCAGTTTCAGTTTTACTTTAGTTTTTTTTTTTTTCCTTTTTCAGTTTTATTCAGGGTTTCAGTTTTACTTTAATTTCATTTGTAAAATTATTCAAGCAATGCTGTTGGACACTTGGAGTGGAGCATTGCCCAGAACTATCAACTGCATTCTCAGCTGGAACCAATGGGCCTGATAGCAACTGCCCCAGTTCCTATCTGAAGATCCAATCTCACAATTAAAAATCCAGGCCCACATCTGTCAGGGGTTCCCTGTTCCACCTCTAAATAGGTTGACATTCAAGGACTTTAGAAAAGTGGGTGTGGATGTGAACCCCCAGAGCCGAACCCAATGGAAATGCTTTGTGCTATGACAGAAAACTCCCTTAGGAATTATGGATGATCCTCCCTTGTTTTCTTGAGAGTGTGTTTGTGAGGCCCTCAGCTGGAATAGAACTGAATGACAGAAGCAGTGGGGAACCCAGAGATGAGGACAGCAGCAAAGGGCTTCCCTCCTGAGGTTCACATCCCCAGGAGTTGGAAAGCAGAGCAGGGCATTCAGCTTCCCCCTTCAATGATTTGCTCACTACCTTGATGTAATTTCTGAATTTTCTCTTTATACATAAGCACCCACTGCTGAAGAAATAAACAGCAAACAGCTGGAGTAAGCCAAGAAGAAGGGCATGACTTAGTGAAGACCAGATTTGTACTTTAATTTTAACTGGCCTTGAGAAGTATAGCATCACACTGATGGAATGCAGCAAGTTTCTCCTACAAGAAAGCAGTTTATAAAGATGCAGGAGATCTGTTCCCTGTTGTTCATCTATTCAGGTGGATCATGGAGTAGATATCCTGTTCTAAACCACACCACTCACATGATTGCTGAGTCTAGATAGGATAACTAAAAGTGATTAATTTCATTTACTGACTTTCTGAGTTACAGGTAAAACTGCGTTTTGCATTGCATTGGTACACACTTTTTTCTTCCTCTCCCAGAAAGCAAAGGTAAAATGTCCATCTACAAGAACTCCTTCTGTAGAGGTCAGAGACCCATCAGTGATTTTTCACCTCTGTTAGCAGCATTGGGTTACTTTTCTATTTAATTTGACAATAGGTAAAGGATTTCAGATACTGTTCTTCCCCAACTGGTCTATTCACAGTGAACCACCAGAGAACAAAGAACCCAGAGGAACACAACAAAAACTACAGCACTATCTCTGAAATGTCAGACAACAGAACCTTTACCAACAGTAACTGTTATGTTCCAAAGTGTGCAAATGGCCAAAATTTCTTAGTCTGGCACATCAACAAAACTTAGGACGTTTTGTGTATTAATCCTTTCTGGTCCATTTGCAACCAAGACCACTGCTACTGACACTCATCCTGAATTATGAACAATGTATCCTGAAATACCCAAGGAGCAAGAGGGCAGTTGGTGTCCTGTGGAAACAAGATTTACAACACTGCAATGTGTGTGAGTCGATCCCATAAAGCAATTTTGACAACATACCCCTGGCAGTGCTGTAATTAATAGATATTAATAGCAAGTAGTTACCAAAGCAATCCATCTATCTAATAACAGTCCACTATTTTGGCAAACTGCTCAGTGACCCTGGAACATGGATGCATGCCTGACTAGACTGTGATAATTAAACGTTAGTTATATTATCAGGGAGCTGTATTTTGACAGCTGTTGAAGAAAAAGAGGGGACTGTGTTGCAACTCAGAAAAGTTCAAGACATTAACAGAAGCTCTGAAGGCATTAACAGTGTGATATCAGACACCCCAGGGTATAAACAAAGCACAAATAATAATCACTGATCCCTAAAGAGACATAACTTGCAAGTTGGATAGAACCAACTTATTTAGCTGACCAAAGTGGATGGAGCTGAACTTGGCAGGGGATGCAAAGAATAATAAGAAGGGCTTGCAGAGGTACATCAGCCAGACAAGGAAGGTCACACAAAGTACATCCCCCCTGATAAGCAAGACTGGCAACAGCACATGGAAAGAAATTGAGGCACCCAGCAACGTTTTTTGCCTCAGTGTTCAATAGCAACCTCTCTTCCCAGAGGAGGGACTGCAAGGCAGAGACTGGGGGAGCAAAGTCCCTCCTGTTGACAAAGATGAGGTCTGAGACCACCTGAGGAAGCTGAACATGCACAAGTCCATGGGATCCAGCGAGATGCATCCCAGAGTCCTGATGCGGTTGCCACCCACTCTCCGTGACATTCACAAAGTCATGGCAGTCAGGGCAAGTCCCAGGTGACTGGAAAAAAGGAAACATTGCTCTCATATTTAAAAAGGGTTGAAAGGAGAACCCTGGGAGCTGCAACCCTGTCAGCCTCACCTCTGTGCCTGGGAAAGTCCTGGGACAGATCCTCCTGCAAGCTCTGCTAAGGCACAGGGAGAACAGGGAGGCGATTCAGGACAGCCAGCACAGCTTCACCAGCAGGCTGAGGAGGAGGTTCTGCCCCTCTGCCCTGCTCAGGTGAGACCACACCTGCAGAGCTCAGCACAGAGGAGACGTGGACCTGTTGGAGTGGGTCCAGAGGAGAGCCACAGAAACAATCTGATTTCCTTCCTAGGGGTGAGTGAAGAAATTTAATTTGGAGTGATATTTTAAAGGCTCACAAAATCCCATTCAGTGAAAGACTGATTTTACATGAATTCAATTTTTGTGCGTGAGTAGAATTTAAAATGTTTTTACAATGATTTAGTAATGGCTCAACAGGAATGCAAAACTGTGTCATCTGCCCAGAACTAGAATGTGTAGACAAGGCAACAGAACTGGATGTTCCCTTTTCCATTCCTCCTGTCAGCTTTAACCCTGGCATGGAGAGAGCTCATATTGGCTTAAAACAACATTTAGTTTATTTGTCTGCTTAGCAGCCCTTTCTCCTGCTACTAAATAGTCTTTTCTCTTGGAAAAGTCATATTTATGTTAATTATTCTAACAATAGGAGGGTCTGACACCAAAAACCAAATACCCAGAGTATTTCGTAGAAAAACTGCATGTTGATACGAGGTATTTTCCAAGTTTTTTATTATAAAAAACTTGTCAGTCCATTATTCCTGCCTTTTAGTCCTGTCACTGTCCATCCTTTTTCTATGGCCAGAAAAAGAGATTTCTCACATACAGCTGTTTACCAGCAGCTGCATTTATACCAGTATGGAAACACACCCGAAACACAGACCTGAGCACTTGCACACACTCATCCCCCTTTTTCAACTACAAATATAATCTTGAGCAGAGTTTTACCCTGAATTACCATCTTTATATTACACATGGTCTCTTTTATATCTATTAAAAAGATGTTGGCCAAAAAGATGGCACTGAGAAACCTCAATCTTTTGTTAGAGCTTAGGATACGACACTGGGGTGAGAAAAACTGCTTTTATATTTAGGTCTCTCTCCTCCTTTGAAATGGGGAATACATTAAAAAACCCCCACAGTATTAATTATTCAATGTGCTGGAATGCATATCCTCAAATTTTAATTTCTCTTCATTTAAGACTGCACTCTTAGGGGTTTTTGCATAGAATTTTGGTATTGTTAGAGTAAATGTGGAAATTTTCATCTTAGTTGTGAACTCAATCATGTGGTTTACTTGATTAAAACCTGCTACACTCTGAGCCAGTATTATGTTTTTGTCCCAGTTGTCACAGGTTGGCAGTTCTGTGTATGAAAGCTGATCACCTTTTCCAAAACCATTTCAACAAAACCCAGATTATTTATTGCGTATTAGAGAGATGTCTTTGGCTTTTCCTTTGACCCCTCAAAAAAAAAAATTGTCATATGAATACAGCTGACACACAACTGGTTTTTAATAATGAGTTTTCATATCAAGAGCTCTTCATGTGACTTTCAGCATTAAAAAAAAAAAAAAGGAAACAAACATATATTTAAGAAATCAAAACTGACATCAAAATTCTAAACAGAACTGCAGATACCTTTAATTCGCTGTGATTTGATTTGTACTCCTCTTGGCATGCAGAGATGAGAATAATAAGTCAACTGTCTCTGCTGTTAGTTTTAATGGCAATATCAGTGTGAGTTTGGGCCTTTTTGCAAATTGCCATTTTGAAGTGAAAGGCCAGTGAGGTCCATGATGAAGCTGCAGAGAGCGTCTCTTAATTTTTTAAACTTTTGATTAATTTAATTCAAAGGAACAGAGAAGCCTCAGTGAAAATTAAATTCAATGACAAATTAAAATTTAATGAAAATTAAATCTCAGAGAAAACAGGCAACTGTTTTGAGGACACAAACCTTAATATCCTCTTAATGCCTCACTGAGGAAAGAGTTCACCTCATGGCCCACACTGGGGAATCTGAGTAACTGAGAAATTTCATAAAATCTGTGGGAGAAGCTTCACTTGGATCTGACGCTTGACCACAAAATACAAATCTCTAAGAAACCATAATTCATGCTGTCTGGTGTTTACAGAACTGCTTGTCTGAGAGAAGAAAATCCTTCTTCCTACAAAACCACAGCAAGAAGTGCACGTCTGAAGAACCTCTGACTGGGAAGCAGGAGAGCTGCCCCACGGGCTGGGTACACGAGGACAGGCTTGGAGCTGGAAGATGTTTCAGTTTGCTTCCACAGGGCCTCCTGACCATTGGGATATGCTGAAATTAACACTTTTAACATCACCCTGGATGTCTGAAACCCTGCACTGGGCCAAGGAGTAGCTCCAGCACTTTGCTTTCTGGTTTCTGTAAGAACCTTTCAGTAATCACCTTTAAAATTAGTCACAGGTGAATGAATGATAAGAGTAGGTTTTCCCCCTTTGTTATTGGGAAGTTATCTTTCATCACACTACTACATCATTCAGTTTTCCAAGATGTGTCTTTAGATTAAATGATTTCTGTGATGTCAACCTGGAATAGGGAAAAAAATGAAGGAAAAAAAAAAAAAAGAAAATGCAAGGACATGTACAATAAAATGGAGCATTATTAAGTCTTCTCTCATGCTGCTTTGAGAATTGATAATTTTATTCAATAATATCTCAAGGTAAGGTGATAGATGCTACCTGTATTTATTTTTTTTTTAACCCACAGATTGCCCATCTGTGAAGCAGGTGGGGAATAACCCTCTGTCCTTCTTTCAGAGTAGACAAATCACGTCTATTTCAATGTTGGGAACACTGTGGCTAAGTTTGATTAGTTTTGACAGGAGAGCAGATAGCACAGAACATCATGTCTCTACACTGATATTAATATAATACCACCACAAGTTGTGGAAATTGGAGCTGAAAGGAAACCTGACAGATGATGGTCCTGTTGGAAGGCAGGATCAGCTGTGCCTAAACCACTCCTGGCAGGTGTTTGTTTCACTTAGAGCCTGCACTGATAGCAGTTGTATGGATTTCTGTACATGGAACATTTAATTAGGGAAAACAAACAGCAGCAGTGTGTGACGAGGTCAGATTTCCTGCACCAACTGTAGGGAGCGTGCACCAGTCTGTGCTCAGGGCCCATTCTAATGTGTATTAAGAGATTGAGTAATGACAGCAACAAGAAACTAAAATACCAACCCAACCCAACAAACCCCCTCTGCACATTTCTCCTTTGCAGACTCACTGTGAGCTAAGCTAGGTCTGGTCTGTTCAAATTTGTGAGTGAAGAGAACAAGGCAAAATCATATTTACCTACTGCACTGCAAGAATAGTTGCATCCATTAGGACTATTTTTGCTTTTGGTAAATTCACAGAACTTTAGGACCTTAAAAAAACCAAACCAAACCAAACCAAACCAAAAAATCCTTAAAATGAGATCTACCAAGAAGATAGCCAGGGTGGAGGTGACATTTTAAGCTAAAAGAAGTTTTGACATCCCTTCATACTGTTTTTTTTTTTTCGCATGTGCATTTCTGTGCTTGAAACACGACCACAAAGGATTCTTGGTTGAGTCTAAAAAATGAATCCTTTACATTAAATTGCCACATATTACCCAGGTTCTTACAATATCTTTATATACTTGGAAAAGCAAAGAAAAAATAAAACTAAAACATATCTTTGAAAGATTTTTCTTTTTCTCAAAGTGCTTCCTCGTATCATCAGAACAGGGAACATGCTGTCTCTGGTGTGTTTAATGTGCTGTTATTGTTGTCTCCACTCAGATGTCTGTAGTAGCTCAGACTGCCCAAACAATGCAAAAATAATTATAAAAGTTCTGAACACTACTTATGTCATTTAATGTGGATTGCAGTCAACTCAATTAGTTTTATCTGAAAACCAATCCCTGTTCTTAGAGTGAGAAACAGCAACAGAAACCCTGAAGACATTAGAAAAATTAGCAATTTTTAAATATGAATTCTTTAAGTTATGTATGTGAGATTAATAGTTAGAGAGGGTTCAAGTGCAGCTGTAAACACAAACAATCCAGCACTTGCACACTAAAGATCCTATGCATTGTCTCACTCAATAATTCTGAAGCACAGACACAAACCCCACCAAGGGGTGGGGGACACAAAAGGATGAACTCGGCCCATTCCCTGAGACAAAGCTGGAGAGCAGCAAAGCTGCAGTGATTTACTCCTGCCCTGGCTCATAGAACACACTCTGGCCAAGGAACTGTAGCTTTGAAAAACTGACGTAGAAATGAATTCCACAATCCATCCACCAACAATACACAAATGTCTCTGTGTTTTCACTTCCCATCTGCACAATAGCATTCCAGAAGTGTTCAAGACACTCTGTGCAGAAGTGTCTCTGTAGAGCCACTCCATGTACTGAAATAAATAATAAAAGAGTATTTTCTAAAGGTGACAATGAATCACTAAAGCTCCTCTTTCACTGGCATGAACACGGCTTGATTTGCTGACCAAAGAGGATGTCATAGTCCATGTAAAAAAAAAGCATCTATCCTTGCTACCAGAAATAATGAGTAGTGTATTACAGAAATACATCAATCCTATATCCTTTTAGTCTTCTAACCCACAACTCTTTAATGGTTAATGTGTTATATATTCACTGAACAGCCATCAGCATACATTTGCACTACCACAAACTGGAATTTATTCATCTAGCTGCAGAGAGGGATTTGTTAGTTACTGGGGGTCAGTGAACACAGCTTTATAAACTGATATTGAACAGGAAGGAACTGCATTAGAATGAAGCCAGAATAACAATAAGCCAAAGAGTCAGGTGAGTATTTTTTGCTTCAGCTCTTAAATACACTTTTCTTTTCCACTGTCAGGAAGTTAATGATAAATATATATATATATATGTAAAATTTTATTTTTTTAAAATCTTTGCTTTCTTTCCATTCCTATTTTGTTTAGCTCTTTAAAGCCCTTGACAGCTGCCCTGCTGACAGCCTCCTGCCAGCTGAAAGGGCAGGGGAAGGAGCAGAACCAGTGCTCTGACAGTGTGGCTGAGCCAAGCGTGTGACAGGGGTTCCTCCCAGAGACAACAGGTCCCAAGCGGCAGCACGTGCTCCAGCTGCTCCGTGCTAAAAGCTTTATTCCTACTTTTTCCTCTGTCTTTCTCCAAGAATTTGTTTCTGATGTATCAAATTATTGGTTCATTCTGTGTATTTAGCATTACAGGGTCACCTGCCACAGGAGAGTTATCCTGATTTACACTGGTGTGAGTGACAGGAGAAATGAGCTCGGTGGTTTTGGGGTAACAGATGCTGAAAATGCTTATTTATGTAAGCTCGAGGAAATCAACTCCATGTCTGAGGCAATGGAAATATAACTTACCCTGGGCAGCTCCCATCTGAGAAACCACCTTTTCTCAGGGAATGACGGACAAATTGTCTGCAGGATATTAACTGCTACATACACCAACATTGCACTGCAGACTTGAGAAACACATCAAAAAATGAAGTAAAATCACACAGAACTGTGTGGTAACATGAGAGTGCCATTTGAAAACTATAACATCACATACACCAATAGTCATGCAGCCATTCGGGATTATTTAAATATTAAAATTTCAAACAAAAAATATTTTTCAGTTTATCAATTGATGTCAAAATTCCTAAATTTTCTTTGCCTACCCATCAAAACCAAAAATAAAGGCAAATGGACTTGTGCTGAGGATATTTGAACAGGACAGGTGCTGAGAAAACACTGGTGTACTTGAGATCAGCATTACTCATTTCAGAAGTTCACAGAGGAACAGCTGATTTTCACGTTCTGTTATTCCCAGTTTCGGCAAGCATTCAATTTGAGAAGGGAGCACAGAGTTGATTTAAATTTAATATCTCGATCTCATTTCAAGAGAAAGGCTTAAATGCAAACACAGTCAAGTTGAAAGTCTTAATGTTCTACTTGAATTCACATGATTTATGGCAGGGGGAAAAAAAAACCCTGCAGTGTTTCAACAGCCTGAGAAATGCTGGTTTCATCTACACGGGCTAGAGGAACCCAAATTCAAACTACAGACACCCAAACTAACGTTTGACACTCAAATTAACATTTAACACTCCTGCTGACATTTGACACTGGCATTCAAATGAACACTCCAGCCAGGAAGAAATCTTCCTTTGAAACATCCTGAATATGAAAAATGGGAGATACTGCATTCATCTCCAGTGCTACAATTAAACATACTGGACTGAACTCGTGTTCTCACCCTGGATTTACACAGTGCAATTGAAGCCCATCTTCAGTCCTCAGCCAAATGCCAAATATGCTGATGAGAGGGCTCAAGTGGCAGTTCTTTCTCCTAAGAAATGCTGCTCAAACTGGAATTTCGATGCTAGTTGAAATATGCTAGTGAAAGCTTCTCAAGTATTTTGAAGCATTTTTATCCATTTTCAGAACCACTCATTGGCTTTAGTGAGCTGTTCTTCATGTTAAAAGTGCACTCATGTATTAACCAAAACTCCATTTTTCTTTTAATAAATGGCTCTTTTCCCCAGGGTATTGGAGTCTCTGCTGCCCAGTTCTCTATATATTCACATCAGTACATGCAAGGTGAGTGTATAATGGAAAAATGTGACAATCTTGTGCTCCTTCCTCCATCAGACCCATACCCAGATTGGTGATACTGCTTTCCAGACCAAAGTCAGTATATGAGACCACAGGCTTCCATAAAACTCCCTAAATATGGCTGAAAACAGAACAAATGCCAACACCACGAGCTTCAAGCAGCTCCCTGAGAGTTTTTTATAAGCTAACATTTATTTGCAGAATAGGAGCTCTTCGTTTATTAAATAACCAAACAAACTCTCATTTTGTTCACTCTGAGGGAAAAACTTTCCTTTATACAGTGGGTAAGCCAATTAGAAAAGAATTCCCACCCAACCCCAGCAATAAGTATTTTATCCAACTTAAGAACAAGTCATGAAGATTTTGGAGTGGATGTTTGTTTTCTGGACTGCAGACTGTTTTCAAATTAACTAAGAGAATCATCCTCCTTAATATGTGCTGATGGCCCAGCTATCAAGCAGCTTTCTGCTTTAGCAAGTTAGAACCTCATGTCCACTGTAAGAAGGTAAATAAGAATGTGCCTGGTCTAAATTGAGAGAGCATTTTAATTTAGCAGTGATGTCTCAACTCTGCATTACAGGAAATTTATGTTTTGTCTGTTAACAAAACAAACCAAAAATCTCATGAAGATGAACCAGAGACAATAAGAATCATAATGTTTTTTGCTGCTGCATTACTTCTTCCAAGCTAATTCCACATGTCAGGTGGTAATGAGGGCTATGTAATTCCAGAAGAGAGGACAAGGGAGAGCTCAGCTTCTGTCTATAATATTACAAATTTGAAACTCAGTTGCTGTAAGTGATTAAAAACTTGTGTGCCCAAAATGCATTCATGTTTTGGCAACTTCATTGGTTTAAAAAAATACAGAAAATTATTCTTACTCAAGCTCTCAGATTACTGCTTTCTGCAGCCAAAGAAACATTCGGGCTTCTCATTCTGCCTTAGCAGTAAAAACTGGCTCCAACAGCTCAGAGCAATTTGTAAGAAACCAACTTTGCAGAATCTCAAGTTGGTTCTGCTCTCACAGCACAAATGAGGGAACCAAGGGGAAAAACCTCTGTACCAAAGGGCCACAGCTGACAATATTTGCCAGCAGGTGAGAGAATCTTGGTCCTCTCCCACTCCACCTTCCCAACAGCAGTGGTGACTCCTTGATTTTGAAATTTGGTAGAAGAGTTAATATCTATCCATCCTTGTACAACTTAATTTTTAGACCTCTTGGACCATTTCCATGCTTTGCCTGCAGGTGCACAAACAGCTTTAACCTCTGCAGAGCAGGCTACAGAGCACTTTTCACTTCTCCTCACTGCCTGCGTAGCAAAGTCTGAACACTATGCAGAAAAACCTTTGGGATTCAGTGAAAATCAAGAGATGTTTGGGTTTGGAACCCAAACATAATCAATTGCACACAATTCTGAATCTCCTTCAAATGGTGTTTGAAATAAAACAGTCATTGTTTGGCAAAACTCAGGCTAAAGCAGATAAAAGTACTAAAGCATGGGAATTCTAGTTCTTGAAAATCAATCCTATCTAACTGTTTATGTCTTAAAAAGGAGTAAGTGTCAGCACTTGCTAAATGGTGTATTTCTCCAACAGTAAGCAAAACTTAAAGACAGTAATTACACATAATCCTTTATGTTGATAGTATATGATCCTGCTTTAAACTGCTACAGTGTTTAGAAATTCTAACATATCTCCTTTTTCTAATAATATTAGCTTATTTTTGCAAAAAATGAAGATAATCTATATTCCTTCAACCTAAGTAAAATACAGGATTTTCTTTCTATCTGAAATCATGGATCACATTATCTCAGTCCATTGATTTCCAAGTGAAAAGAATAATAGAATGATTTGGGTTGGAAGGGACCTTAAAGATCATCCCTTTGCCATGGGCAGGGACACCTCCCACTATCCCAGGTTGCTCCAAATCCTGTCCAACCTGGCCTGGAACATTTCCAGGGATCCAGGGGCAGCCACAGCTTCTCTGGGCACCCTGTGCCAGCACAGAAAATTGAACACGAAAATTTTTTTCCTTCATGGACAACTGTGGCTCTCTGAGAACATCAAGAAAAAGAAGTTTACATCAAGAAATAACCAAGATCATATCATCCTGTTATTGCATTTTCCCCCTAATGTGTGCATTAAATACACAGTGTCAGGATCAACTTTATTTTCTCTATTATCCATATGCTGTTTTTCATCAAAGTCAGAATTAATTTTTTTTTTTTTTCCCAGAAGAGTCTGGTGGCTTTTACAACAGAGTTTATCAGCTGTTTACAAAAGAACCCTGGCATTTCCACATTTCAGCTTAAGGAAGGAAATGAAGGATATATCAGCTAAACAAAACTGAGGGGGATGAGTAAAATAGTTCCAACAGCAATTAGTAAGGGCATTATGTTTGGTATTACACACTACTGCAGGAAACACAACCAAGTTTCTAAAATACGCATGAATTCCCACACAGTTTCAAAAGATATTACTAATACAGTAATTTATCCCGTATCTTTCCTCCAGATCGTTATTGTTATTTGAGTAGAAAATATATATGGGTGAGAGTTGAGATTGATTATAAGCATATATGACAGACTCAGGAAAATTCTTTCATAACAAGAGAATAAAAATAAAGAAATTGTGCCAGACATACGATCTGTATGTGAAATATGTGCCAAAAATTGTATCTGTTTAAATAATTTTTTTTTTTCCTGTTTGGTGGCTGCAAAGAAAAATAATCACAAAAAACTCGTGTCAGTCTGACACCAAGTATATTCCCATTGGCTAAATTCAGCAAACTTTTACAAATAGTTTATGCTGACCTAAAAGTGTATTTCTTACCAGGAAAACATTTGTGGGAGATATTTCACACAGCTTCTCTACAGTTCCAGGTTTTCCCAGAATAATTCAAACCTATATTTATACAATATGTATTTCTATATTTAACATCCCCAATGTACATTTGTTACAAGGGTCAGGAGATTTTGTGTTCAGCTTTATGGATTCATGCATCAGCTTGAGTGGCTCCTCCTGTTATTTTTCAATAAACTCCCTACTTTTACCTGCCCGCTTTACCCTTTATCACCAAGGGTATTTTCTTAGTGTTTAGATTACCATCTGACATCACCCCAAAAGTTTAATGAGCTGTATTATTTTTCAGTGCTCTTTTCATTGAAAGTTTCTGCCTATTTTTCATGGAACTGACATTTTGCTGCACCATCCTGCCACTTTTCAGCCCCATACAGCCACATGCTGTAAATGCATGTATATTTATCAAACCATTATCATCAATTACCTGAGAGCTCCAGCTTCACAGATATTTTATGAATTCCTGAGATTTTTTTAGGGCACTGACACGACAAAATACACGTCAGTATGTTGTAAAATAGTTGAAACAGCATAACCAAAAAATGAGGTGGGGGAAAAAAAAAATCAGATTAAATACCACTTGCTCCTGCCCTTATCATGATGATCATCCTGCCTGTGCACATTTCAACAAACAGTTTTCTGGGAAGGAACTTTTCTTTTCAAGGACAGTATCACAAGAGTCTCCAGGCACAAAGTGATTTCCACAAATGATTAAACACTATCCCTTTAGATTATCTGTGTATCGATCTTCCCTTCAAATGCAACTCACTCCTGTAACAAGGGATGTAAAGGGTTGCTTTAAAAAGAGATATTATTCTATGTCTGCATTGTTAAATAAGAGAATTCCATTGAATTATCTCAGCTCTTGCATGAGCTTGCTGATCCTCTTTTATTCAGAATTACAGATATATCTACAAGGCCAAAGGGCTTGGACTTAACTCACTGAGGAACTGCCAAAGAAACCTGGATTACCTCGATGCCCATCAGAGCAAGTAACTGCAGAGCAGAGAAAAGATTAGGCAGAAATAGAAATTCTATTGCTTGATCAATCACAAGGAATTATTACAATCCTGACAGGTTACAAGCAGAGATGATAATCTATTGTAAGACTCATATTTGTGGGATCAGTTTTAAAGCCTAAACAAACCAGATCAAAGCTAAAGCATCCAAGACAGGAGAAGATAAAGATGTTGAAGAAATAGTGATAATTTAAGAAAATACAATGAATTGTTAATACAAACCATTGCAAAACTTCACTTACAACAGTCATGTGTAAAAAGAGCAGCAGAAACTGTAAGGCACAAAGAGTTCCCAGGAATTTTGGGGAAATAGGACATTAGAGGAAGCTGCAGAAATGTTTTACAAATGCATCCAAGGTAAGTGCTTGGGAGGAAAAAAATAACCTCACATTCCGATAGGATTTTCAAAATGAAATTTAAAAGATTTGTGATCATTGTGGCAATAAAATTCTGGAATCACTTTCCAAATAGCTCTCTGAAACAGAGCTTGCAATTTTCTGAATTTTACAGATTAGAACTTGGGCAGAAATTAGAAATTAGATTATTGAATTATTAGAGAACTTGAATGATGATTTACTATCTTTCTTGCACTGCATTTGTCTGACATTCAGCCTATAAGCAGGGTTCCTATTGCCACCTGTTTAGGCTTTTGGTTTGTTTGTTTGCTGTTTTAGTCTCGTTTGTCTTTACAGGCAGCCTCCTCCACCTTCACAGCAAGTATTCTGCTTTGCTGGTAAGTGCAGGATCTCGTATATCCTATGAGAAAAATTTAATTAATTTAAAATGTTAATTCTGCCCTAACTGTCTTCTAACACAAGGAAAGGTTCTCTTAGACATCAAGATGAAAAAATAATAATGATAATTATCATAAGTATGACAGAGCTGCAGAATGAGGCACAAACATGAAATTTAATTTAATCAAAAGAACTTCTTGAAGATGATTATTTATATAACAAAGACGTATTCTTCACTCTGTAATAAAGTTGCTTATGAAATGAAAGCAGAGTTTCAGGCCACAATACTCTTCCCTTATTTCTCTCTCCTCCACACCTTCTATGAATCATCTCAACAAAGACTAAATAAGTCCCTCTCGTACGATTCAGATTTCCATTTCTTTATGCACAGAAAAACAGCCGGGCTTTTTTATTTTCAAACCTGTGTTACAACAAAAATGCTGTGATTAGAGTACAAGACATGAAGAAGAACACACAAGAGCTTGTTTTTATTTATTATATTACTGAAGAAAAAGTCACACAGGAAGAATGAAAACAAGTACAAAAACCTGTGCAGAAAAATCTGTAGGGAACAGGACCAGTGAGTAAAAGAAATAGATTTCTGCCTCCCTACTGTAATAACTTCTACTGAAAGCATCTGTATTGTTCAGTTGCATGAAGTTGCTTTGTCATTTGTTTTGAAAACACTGAAAAAAAAATAAGCTGTCTAGAACTAGACTTAATAGCGTGCTCATATCTGGTAAAGGAAAATCAGTTTTCCAATATCTGTGTAATCAGATCATGGTATCTGGTTGTATCTGTAACTGTGTGTGTTACCTTTGTAGTTGGTATAATTGAAAAAATCAGAATAAAAGGCCCTTCTACAAAGCACATGATATTTTCCCAGCAGCCTAAAGGAAGCAAGCATTCAAATATGTTGCTGTGCTCTCTGAGTCAGATTGCTTTTTTAAAAATATCATTCTATGAATACATAGATATATATACATATATATCTCTAATATTCAAACCCCCAGTCAGGGTTAGCTAAATGCATTCACACTCCAGCCCAACAAATGGGACAGGAGCTGAAAGGAGGGAGCCTAAATTCATGTATGAAAAATGAATCTAGGACGTGAAAAGGTGTAATAATAATCATCTCTCGAGACAAAAAAAGCACTGTAAAAGAATAGGAAAACGTTAATGAGACCTTTATCCCTCCCCCAGAAACCAAGGTGTACAGGGCAAGGGTTCTTTTTATCTGGTTTTTAGTAACTCCTGTCTCTTACATGTTAATAGATACATAAACTTCTAGTGTTTTGTTTTTCTTGAGGGGATTGCATCCCTGAGTTTTGCCGTGGAGAACCCGCATTCCTCCAGGAAGTCTCTGGTACAAAACAAGATGTGGCCTGCTAAAGATTTCGAGTTGGTAGCTAATGGTGTTACAATCAGCCAAAAAGGAGGGTAAATGCCAAAGAAATGGGGGCATCAGGAACTGAAAACAACAGAACAGTGAGACCAAAGAAAAACTTTCTTAAAATGGCAGATTGAGATGAAGTGTGCTGACCATTTCTTCAGCACCATTTTTCAGGTCCCAGAGTTCTAAGCCCTGTTTGTCCTCAGTCTCTTATAGTGAAAAACACGAATATGACTTTGGAAACTCTAACTCGTAAAATCCATGTGTGCTCGTAACAACGCGGTTTTCACTTCCTTGTCTGAGCTGGAAGAAAACCTACATTTTCTAGGCATTTCATCCCTCTGGTCCTCATTAAAACCAATGGATGATATCTTCCAGTCCCAGGAAACCACTATGAAAACTGTCCTCCTCAGCTATTCCAATTGCAGGGTTGCAGCTGACAGTTGTTAGCTTAGTCTAGAGCATAAGAAGTTCTTGGAAGTTTATTTCATGGTAATAAAATCAGTTTAGCTATTTAAATGCTGAAAGTAGAGGTCAGCCAAGATGCAGTGTGTGCCATCTGTTGTGTTACAGTTACACACCAAGAGAGCTTTCCACGCACACAAGATGGAAACAGGAGCATCTCTGACAGACACTGCAAACTAAAATAAGCTCAGGGAGCTCAAACAGGTTAAGATCCAACCGACCACAGGCAGCGGCTGCAGGATGTTATTCTTTTGCTGCAGCTTAAAAGAAAACATCAGGGAAACCTATCTTCAGCCTGCACGAGGTGGGAAATGTTGATGCTCCCCTAAGACACCTGTGCCACTGGTTGTCTCACTTTCAGAGAGACTTGATATTACGGTGTTATTACAAGGGAAAGATTTGATGTAAATGAAGCATTTCGAGTTCTCACCAGAAGGTAATTACATGCACACAACATCCCCTCTGCAAGAAACTGAGGGCAGGTTTAGCAGTACACCACAGGAGAGAGCAGCGTCTTCTGTGGGGAAGAGCTTTTGTCACAGACGTGACTTTCGTCACTACAGACAGAGGTTCACCTCTCGAAACCCATCATGACCTGTCTAAAATGCATTTTTTGCCTCTAATTGTCTAAGATCCACAGAATCATATCTCAAGGATCATCAAATCCAGCTGCTGGCCCTGCACAGACACCCCAACAATCCCCCCCTGTGCATCCCTGGGAGCGCTGTCCAAACCCTCCTGGAGCTCTTGGGGCCGTGCCCATTCCCGGGGGAGCCTGGGCAGTGGCCAGCACCCTCTGGGGGAAGAACTATTCCCTGAAATCCACCCTAACCCTCCCCTGGGACAGCTCCAGCCTTTCCCTTGGGTCCTGTCCCTGCCACAGGGAGCAGAGGTGGGAGCTGTCCCTCGGGAGGAGCTGCAGACCCTGCTGAGCTCTGACCTCTTCTCCAGACAGAACAGACCAAGTGATCTCAGCTGCTCCTCAAACAGCTTCTCCTTCAGATCCTTCTCCACCTCCATAGCTCTCCCCTGGATGCTTTCTAACAGCTTTCTATCTGAAACTCTCAGAAAGCATCCAAGGGAGAGCTGCAAAGATGGCAGATCCTTATGAAGATGCACAAGAGAGAAAGGGATCTTCAGTCAATGCATCCCATGTATTTTGCCTGATTCCCCTAATTTGGAATGGCAATAAACACCTTCGAAAAGTCCATCTCCCTGCTGTGCTGTCCCATAGGGTGAAGACAAGAGCCATCTAAGAGGTTAAAGGCAAAAGTTGGGCAAAATTAATTTTCTCTTGTATTTTAGGAAGGTTCTAGCTATTTTAAATGAATCCTGGAAGTCTACTATGTTTACTTTTACTGGCTTATATATAGTAAAGAGTAGGCTGCATCTAATGGTTTCTAAATGCTCAAAGTTTTTTGCTCAGTTGTATCTAGTATACTATTTTAAGTGACATGCAAATAACAAGTCAACCAAAAGTCAAAAGAAATTGTGGTTAAAATCCAGAAATTGGAACAAGGAGTCTGAAAGTCTCACTGATGAACCACTGATGGAAATCACAAGGATCAGATCCTTCTTCCCCATCTGCCACACTATCACTAATAGGATATTGCCTACAAAGTGGAGATCATATCAATGATTAAATTAAAAAAGCATTTTGAGTTCTAAAAAAAACCCAAAATGAAACAAAAAAAACACACCACAAAGAAACACCCCCCAAACCCCACAACTGGTGCAAGACAGACTTTTGGTGCTCTTGAGCACTAAAAAGTGTTTGAAGCAAGAAGCATCACCCAGAGAGAACCTGAGCTGTTGAAGTTCTAAGTTCAGTCACGTCAGAAGCCCTGGATTTACACCCGGTTGATGGACACTGCCATTGTGCCTGTGAAGATGGAGGAAGATTTATCACTCTACCCCAACCAAGTGTCTTGTTTTACATGTTCACCCTACAGCGTGCAAAATGCCAATCTCTTTTGTGTGAAACATTACAAAAAGGGAAGGAATAAAAATTGATATTCTCCTGCTTTGAAGATGTTGGAAATAATTCTCCTCTACAAGACAAATGATTTTATGAAGGCTGGTAACAACAAGAAATGGGATGGGACTCAGCAAAAACACTGGGGAAGAATTTTTTTTTGTATTTGTAACTATGATGCATAAAAATGACGAATCATTCCAATGATTGCTACCAATTTTGGGTATGTTTGGGTAACACCTCATTCATTTGCAAATCAGCAATTTCAAACATGGGGACACAAATGCAAGTTTCTCAGCAGAATTCTGAGTTTTATTAGAAATAAAACTAAAGTAAAAGATGATTTATGGCCATGATTTGGATGAGAAAGAAGGTAACTTCTGCAGCAAAAGGCAAAGACAGAAAGGTAAGACTTAAGGTAGAACTGTACTTGCACATTTGCTCTCCAGAGCTCCTACTGCTGCCTGGCTTTTTGGCATCTCATTCTCTGTACATCATTTCAGATGGGAAAACTGCTATCAGCGACTTTCAGAAATGAAAATATATGGTGTGACTCAGAAGTGCCTCTCTAATGCAAAAAGGGATGGAGAGTAGAAAAAAAAGATAGACTTTTACCTGGGGTGGAAGGGTGACACAATGAATACTAGAATATTATAGTACATATGAAAGATTCATTAACCCCAGTTTTTAATTGAGTGGACAGTAAATAAAGGACTGACTGGAAATAATCAGATTAAATTAATGATTTATGGTCTTAATGCTTTTATCTGTTAGGCTTTCGAAAATCATGTGTCACAAATTAGTGTAATTAATGCTTACACTGATGTAGAACCTTTTGTACAAGGTTGCCAGTGATCTGTTCATCCTATTTATTTATTTACCAGTATCCAATGAAATCGGCAAAGACTACAGGAATACTGAGAAGGTACAAAGTTTCTCTGCTCTTGCTTTCTCTCAGACTGGGAATGTGAAGGGTTACAGCTTCTTATTTGTGTTATTTAAGTGTTTGACTTTCTTTAAACCGGTGGGTGTTAAAGTAACTCAGTGATTAGTTGCAATGATTAGTGCATGATTAGAGATTTAATATTACACAATATTGCAACAACTGTGGTCAGTAGCAGCTATTCCTACCCACACTTCAGTTTTTATAACGTAAACCAACAAAATCACCAAACACTTTTGTTCAAAGGGATGTCCTTTACCATTGTTATTACCTGAGAGGGGTCCCACAAAGCCCCAGCGATTTTCCTCTCCTGCATAGACTCTACATCTATACTGGCATCCCAGCAAGAATAATTATCCCAGTGAGGATATCCCAGTGAGTCAAATAATGTCTCATTATTGCTTCTTTCTCATTTCTTCCTCTCCTATTTAAAAATTTCCTTCTGACATTGCAGCAAGAACAATTTCTGAAATAAAAACATATCCATGGCACTTTCAGTCACACCACAAACAGTGGTTTCAGACCTTATGGCTGCTCTTACCTGTTTCCTTGGGCATGGTGATATTTCCAAATCCCTTTAAGCTATGAACAGCACAAATTGTGTCTTGGGAAGGTAACAGCTGATAAGCTACAAGCTCTGCATAGCTACAATCAAAAACCTGTCCTTATTGCATCACAAGTGAAAG
This sequence comes from Picathartes gymnocephalus, assembly GCA_013390045.1. Taxonomy (NCBI): domain Eukaryota; kingdom Metazoa; phylum Chordata; class Aves; order Passeriformes; family Picathartidae; genus Picathartes; species Picathartes gymnocephalus. Next base: position 112,478 of record WEKY01058279.1, read on the forward strand.
AAAAACTTGAGTCCTTTGATTGGTGCCCCAAAGGGTACAAGTATGAAATTACAGACTACAAGGAGGCAGCAACACCCCCGTTTCTGGCTCTGTGATAAAAGGTTCTCATTACAAAGCAGGGACTTGACTCTGTCACCCAGACGTAATGACCCCATCATTAGGGTGATGGCAGCAGCCTCTCACTCACTCATCTTTCAGAAGCAAGACCTGAATCCTACAAACCTTTTGACTGAAGGAAACGCAGGCATTGATAAAATCTTGACTTTTCCACCCTTCTCTATCCTGTGCTTTTTCAAGCATAACATTGTAAAGAGATTAAGGCTTAAAGAACCACTTTTCCTCAACTTTTAAAGTCATGGAAGCGCTTCAGGATCATCAAAACAGGAGTTTTATAACCTGTGTACTGTGAAACTAAACTCACTGTTGAGATTACACTTTCATGCTAAAATCGTTTTCTCTGCTACTTAAGAGTTTCTTAAAAAGTTGTCCTCAGGCTGAAGTTCCTCCTGCCTGCTCTGAGGCCATAGGAAAAACTTTCTGGAACTTTGAAGAAAATCCACTTAATTGTTTTATTTGATTTTCAGAAAGTCATGCTTGGAAATAAAGCAGTGAAACCAATGCTTTTTCATGCTAAGCCATGGAGTCAGTCCTCCTTTATTATCATCAATATTTCATAAAAGATTTTCTAGTGAAGCGTGATCCACGCATTTGTTATAATGTTATTCTAACAGAATAGTGAGGTGGTTGGTTTTCTCTTTGGAAATTTAATTAAGGTAAAAAATAAATTTTCAAACACTAGGGAAAGTTATTATTTGGCTTATGGTATTTTACTCAGTAATATCTAGATATTTTCTGAATGAGCTTGCTGCATTTTTATCTCATGAGGCTTTCCAACATATCTTCTCCTTCATAACTGAGCTCAACTTTTCACCTAGGATAATTCTGACTGAGAACACTTTCTTTCTGGATCCATACCTACATGAAATGATGAACTTTCTTCTCAAATCCCATGGATTGTCAATAAGTTAAAAAAAAAAAAAAAAAAAAAAAAAAACAAAAAAAAAAAAAAAAAAAAAAAAAAAAAAAAAAAAAAAAAAACACCAAAACATGAGGAAAAAAAAAACCTAGTCCCATATATGCTTGACATTCAGCAGCAGCATTAAAAGCAGATATGAATAAATTCACTGAAAATTCACCCTAAAACCTTCTCTTACCCCAGCAGCTCTCCCAGGTTCCTATTTCTCACAGACTGCTCTGTGTCCATTCGTATCATCATCCTGATTTCTCCTAAAATTTCCCTCATGCAATTCTGCAGCAAAAGCTTCCAGGAAGAAATGAATATTTTGTCCAAATAACAACTCTCCTGGGGGAAACAAAGACATGGTTGATCTGACTCTACTGGTGATCTTGAGGATCTGCTTTGACAGAAAAATACTTTATAGCTGCAAAGGCCATTCAAGGCTGAGAGCACTGGTATCAAAATACCACAACAGTTCCTGAACCAATCCAAAATGGCAAAAGGTGCATTTTATTCCTGAAAACACCTGGATTTCTAGAAAAATACACAAAAGAAGCAATGTGGGATATACATATGATGTGTTTACCATAACCACTATGCTTGTTGAAATCCAACTAATGGGATAGAGGGGAAAAAACAGGGTAAAATCCACTATGACAAACATATTGCATCAGTTGACGTAACAGAGACACTCCAGTGCAACTGTGATACTGTGATTTACGTGCATATTTTGTTCCAGATTAACAAATTAATAAATCTATTTTATTACTCAGTGGTCCGTATTTGACACTTATATTTTGCTTGCAATATCTTTTTAAATCAAAACTTCTATAACTTTTGTTCAAGACCATGTGATTTCTAGACAAAGGATTACAATTTCTTCTTTTGCATCAGTTCAAAACTCCATCATTAAACATTCCATTCCATGCTCAAATCTTTGACATGTATCTTCTCTGGATATCTACTCATTTTGGAGCAGGTCTGAATGCTCTTCAGTATTTCTGACTCACTGTTTCCTTGTAAATGATTTTTTTTCAGTTTCCTCAGAAGTACTTACAGCTTTTACTGAACTTTATGGCTTGTTATATAGTTCTACCTCTCTATTTCTCCCTGAAATGGCTCAATTGTGAATTGCAAATTCCCTTTGCTATAGTAACTGGAGTTGTTTGTTTAATTTCTGACCTTGTTGTGAGTTTGGAATACCAGCATAGATTCCTCTATTTCATCCTTTCATTCCCTACCATTCCCATTATTTCTCTTACACTTTGTGCTCTAGGACAGGGTATTTAATTAAGCTCTTACAGTGTAAGGTGCTCACGTAAAAGCACAGTCCTTAATATTTACTGATTGAAATATAACCCTGCTAACAGAACACAGAGCAAAGGCCAAGATGCTAAACTTTTACAGAGTAATAAAATGTTAACCTGTCTTCAGTAGCAAAACTTAATCCAACACACAGATTTTAGAATATAGCTCGAAATACTCGTTTTAAAGAAGCACAAGGAGAAAATATCAGTTCTGGTTGGAGCACAAATAAAACACTGTATCAAATAGGATATGAGGGTTATAAATAAAGAATGAGGGTAATTAGGTCAGGCTGTCTTGATAATATTCCCTTTGAACATCCAATATGCCACATGTTGTACTGCATCTTAGTGTAGTAAGGTCACAAATTTGAACAACTGGTTTGGAGGAGCTAAATCATGAATTTATGCAATCAATTAATTAACAAAAGTCCCAAGAGGTCTTGATTGTATTACTAACAAGTTATAAATCACATAGACCGGGGTGTGATTGTATGGGATAGTAGATATAAATGGATACTAGAGTTTGTAGGAGTCCTGTTATTTTGGGAAAATATGAATCACACAGTACACAGCATGATCAGACTGAAGTGAGTCCCCTCCTCAGAGGGTGTTATTGACTAGACAAATATTTTTAAAATATTACTTAGTGATTAAAAAATGAGTAAATTGATTTTATCTCTTCTACACAGGCCTTAAAAAAGCACGATTAAAAGTTAATTATAAAAAAAAAAAAAATCGGGTAACTGGAAAATACTGGGAAATTATTACTAGTAAGTTCTGCTGCAAGGAGATAACCAGGCATTTCTCATGAATGTAAGTAATAGAGTACACCAAAATGTGAAAGAATTACAGAAAAAAAAAGTGAAGTGGCCAAATTACACTTTTTTGGTAGGAAATCCTCCAGCATTTTTTTCTCCAATGTGTAAAACCACATGATAAGTCATTTGCTAATGAATGATGACCTCCAGGAAATCAGATAACAGAACCAGCACAGCACTGGCTTTATGTTTACAGTCCCAAAGCTAGAAATGCTTTCAAGTTGACATGGGGGATTCTGCAGCAATTTCCCAGTTAGTATTTTTTCAAATTTAATTTTTAATCTTGTACTCTCCTGGGAAGGAAGAAAAACATCATCATTACCCACAAGTTGCTAACTTTATGTAGCATTTGCTTCTTATTTACATTACAGAAATACGTGTGAACAAATAACATTATCCCTCAACCCTTCTGGTGTTGCTGTGAAATGTAGAAGTGCAGCAGTCTAAGAAAAAAGGGACAAATGAATAGAAAATGATTATTCAAGATAATGGTAGTAGTCTCACAGACTCTGGTGTGCCTGTTTACTCAGGTGTTTGAAATTTTGGAAACAGAGCCAAATTGCCAAAGTAGCCATGAGATAAGGAAGCACCTCCTCTTCCAGCCTATCCTGGGTTTCTCCGTTTCACCGGAAATCTGCCAAGGGCAGATGTTGAGGGATCAGTATCTGCTGTAGACGAGTTCTCCACGTCAAATTGTTTCATTTCCCCACTGTGTTAACAATGCAGTTTACAGATCACAGCCAGGTTCTGCAATTGCTTTCCCCCACAGCAGACTCCAAGCCCTGGAGATGGACCCTTTCCACCTGAAGGCAGCGCTGGCTTTAGGACAAAAACAGCCTTGACAGCGCAGACAAGGAGCACTTATCTCCTTTAATAACCTGCCTTCTTCAGGGCCAGGGACACAAGAGGCTCTAAAAGTCACAAAGCAGCAGCAATTTCTGTGTCTCACCTTTTCTGTAAGGCACTTTGATTCCATTTCAGAGTTAATAGAGACACCAGAAGATGAAACCAGCACAGATCCCAGTGGACTACCAATATCCAGTGGTTCAAGTCAGTGAAAAAGGCAGGATAAAGAGTTTACCCATGACATTTCACTACCACAAAGTTTTATCCTGACAGAACTGGAGCTCATTTTGCCTCAAAAGGCATTTAGCCCTCCAAGGAGGAGAACCAGACACAAGCTCTAGCTGCAAGAGGGACTCAGGAACTTCACTTGAAGAGGTCGAACTTTTCACTGTTTCACTTGTGGCTTTAGCTATGTCAATACCCTCCTGATGTTTACTAGGAATTACGACCATCTGTTGCCCATCAGAGAAGAAAGGCCTGGGATGGAAATTACAACTGAGCAGATGAAACACTAGGACATAAAGGTAGCTCACAGCTTTAATTTCAAATAAAATCTCTCAACTTGAAGAGCTTGAATTATACTAATCTATGACCTTCGTAACACTCCTTGATTAGAAGCAAGGATTACCACCTCCTAAATAGTATTTATCTAGCTTAATGTCAGCTAAAAGAAAAATGCAGAGTAAAAGCTGATCAGTCCGTAAGAGGAAACCCAGGGATGTACACATTTTTCAGGATGCAAGTTGGATGCAGAAGCTATGAAGATTACTGACACTTTTTCTGCATTATTAGAAGCAAACAGCTAGGTGTGTACTCTGATGAAGCAGCAGTGTGTACTTAAACAATAATAGAACATTTCAAGTATGTGTGAAAACATCAGCAGGAACAGTCTTTGTTCCTTGAACTAAAGTTGCAGAAATGAATGAGCCAAATTTTTTTCTCAGGCTTGTTCCTCTGGGTTTTTTCTGTCTTAAATTAAAATCTGTCCGTTCATGAATTTATACAATATTCACAAAAGCACAAAGGGAACACCGTCATCTATTCCTTCTGAAGGCCAGCAGTGCCTCCTGGAAGGGAGCTGAAGTGCCCCATGTGAACTCCATCAACCTCAAGTGCGCTGCAGACTTACACAGATGATCTTCACTCCCTTAGTCTGGTTTCCCATTTCTTACGAATCAAATGCTCTGTGTGCTTTTTTGAAAGGTATTTCTGGAAAGAAAAAATACTGAGTTGGATGTTAGTTCTCTTCATGTTGATGTAAATTGAGATTAAATCCATCGTTGGCCACCAGAGTAAAATCCTCTTTCACAATTTTCCCCCTTTCTCTCATTACCAAATTCACTAATAAGGGGTCACTGAGCACGTCCAGTTGCTTGTTTTGTTTGCTGTGCACACTGACAGTGTTTTTTTCTCCCCTCCTGTCTTCAGCATGCAAACCTGTTTCCACATTTGTGATGGGAAAGATTACAGTCAGTCTGAATTAGGGAGCTCCAAATAATACAACTCTTAGGAAATGAAGGGTAGCCTGCATTGTGTCTTATAAAGAAGTTCAAACTCTTTTCTTCTTTTTCTTTTTTATAAAATTAAAAAAACCCAAGCCCCTAACTGCCCAAAAGTAACCCCATGATCCTTTTCAAAGTGGCAATTACGTGGAGAAAGTTAATAAAGCCTCCAACAATCTTAATGGACAAAGAGACTATAAACCAAAACCACAATGGTGCTACTGGATTTCATCTGATACAAATTACTATCCATCCTCATGATATTATTGATGTGCTTGCACTGTATCAACTTTAAATCACCATAAACCATTGCCCAACACAGTTCTTCCATTGGCCAAGTGTTTTTATAAGGCAACTTTGATTATTTGTCGTGTCCACAGAAAACTTGTATGTTTGTATGAGGTGAAACTCATAGATCCATGTGGGTTTCACAAAATTCTTCATAAATATCAATTCATGCAAAATTGGTAAGGGACTTTTCAAAAGTTCGTTTTCAGGTGCGTTAAATCTGGTGCTTCATCAGTTTGTACTGAAGAAGAAAAAAATACTTCATTCAAATTTTGTTGGAAGTAAGAATAATGCAACTGAATTTAACTCTTGTAAATGTTCACTGACCACCAAAAAGGTAAAGTCTTTCCACGAAAGCATTTTAACGCCCCAAACTGAAACAACTAGTAGAAATCTCTTGGACTTCTGTCCATCCTTTTGAGAACAGAAAGTCTAATCCAATCCACTATCATTTGAATTCCAACTGAACAGCCTGATACCATGGCTCTTAAGAGTTTACTGGATGCTAAATTTCACCTAGCAGGAAAACCTGTTGGATTTAATAATTTAATTTTTCAAGAAACAGTCCAGAGGACCAACCATCACTTCTCTAACCTCAGTTAATCCAAGGAACCTCTACTAAACAGAATAACGAAAATTAATTAATTATCTTCCTTATAGTGCTTTGATAGATGCATTGAACAAACCTGAGCTGATTTATCAGTCAAGTACCTTTGTGTGGTAGATATTAGAATTATCTGTCATTAACCTAATGCCACTAATGAAGGTGCTTGGGTAGAGGAGTTAAATGACTTCCCAAGGTCATATCTGAAGTTGGCATTACAACTCAGACATTTACTTTCAGTCATTAGAGATAATTTTTTAAAAATCATAAAGGGATCCATGAGGTAAAGATCATGACCTGGAAAGGCATCATCACTTCTCTAACCTCAGTTTCAGAACGAAGAAAAAAAAAAATTGAGAGATGACTGCTCAAAAATGATTCCAAGGAAGAGAGTCAGCCATCCTTGCCTGGAGTGGTACCATCTAAATTCTGTTTTATTATATTATTATGTTTTACCCCCAGAATCTGTATGACAATTTGTTTTATTTTGTATTATTTTTACAGTTAAGTGACACCTCACTCTGTGTTTCCAACAAAACCCATAGACAAATCTAGTTCTCAGTGAATATCTAGAAAAATTATAATCCATCTTTGTTGTTATCAAGGTTATGATAGGAGGTGGGGAAGGGAAAATATTATATAATGAAAACAGCTTTTGAGAGGAGATTTAAATATTCTGCAGTATGGACTATAAGAGAAGTTAACCTCCTTAAGCCTCAAGCTGACAAAATATATTTTTTTAAATGTATTGGCTATGCAGAGAAAATTCTGCTATTTGTATTCAACAAATATCAAGAAGTGCATTTTTTTCCTTCAGGATGGAAAAATGCAGGTTTTGTGTAAAGAAATATTAAAACATGTATTATTCTTTCTTGACCTTTTGACAGGTTGTCTATTGAGCTTGGTAGGACATCCAAGAAATTCAGATTCAGATTTCAAAATTAATGATTAATATTACAGACTTTTCACACTATTGAATTGGCAGTGCCAAATTCCTCTAACACGAGCAAGTGCAACTCCACGCACTTCAGCGGAGCTGTGTTTGCATATCTTAGCAAGCAATTCTGGCCCTGTGCCTGGGAAAGCATCTTTCATTTCATAGTCACTTGATTATGGCTCATCTGTAAACCACACTTTACTATTTGCAAGATACTTGACCCACAAAACCAGAGAAGTCCATCTGCTAAGATTCCATTGTGCATCAGTAAGTAAAAATGATGAAACTACTTGAAGTGCAAAATCTAGTATAAAAGGGAGATAAATATATTCCAAATACATATTTGCTTCTGCAGACTGATGAACTTGAAATCTGGGGTTAAAAATTTCCCTTGCACTCAAAATTCATTTCTTGAAGATGCTTTTTACCTGAACCAGAAATAGTTCTTGCAACTAAAAGGGCAAGATCCACCTAAAAGAACCCATCCTCAGAAAAAAGTAAGGATGCAACCACAAGCCACTACCAGCTGCCACAGACAAACAAGACTCAATTAAGAATCTGCTTCTAATAGTCTGGAACAACTGAAATGGAATAAAAATAATAAGTATTAGGCCCAAGACATCTATTGATACCATCATTGCTCCTTTTTGGTGGGGTACAAGACAACCACGTGTCAAAAATCATTACCCAACCTCCAGTTTGGTCTAAAATACAAATCTAATATAATGTTAGGCTTGTAAAACCGAGACTAAGTAACTAAAACTGCTCATTTTTTTATTTCATAGAATCATAGAAATCACAGAATCACAGAATACCCTGAGTTGGAAGGGACTTTCAAGATCATCCAGTCCCACCACTTGCCATGGGCAGGGCCACTTTCCACTACCCCAGGTTGCTCCAAGCCCCATCTGACCTGGCCTTGGACACTTCCAAGGATGAAGCAGCTTCTCTGGTGGTGTCAGGGTCTCACCATGCTCATAGTAAAGAATTTCCTCCTAAGAGCTAACCTAAACCTTCCCTCTGACAGTTTAATAGCACTACAGTTCTTTCTTCTTCCCATTAAAGTTGTAGGTTTTTCTGGCAGAGGTGTTTTTTTTTTGTTGTTTTTTTGGTTTTTTTCTTTTTTTTT
>WEKY01058279.1:120995-134500 GCA_013390045.1 Picathartes gymnocephalus
TTTTTTTTTTTTTTTTTAAACTACACCCCTAAAAGGTATTTTTCCTCCTTTTATGCCATTATCTCTTATGATATTTTAAAAAATATCTACTTAGCTATTTTTAACTTTTTAATAATGCTATTAGACTAGTCATTGCAACACTTTGTTGCAAATCTGTGGAGGATGTGACTGCTGTAACACTAACCCCACATATGTTCATTGCATATAAGCCTACAACTCCACTGCCACTATAAAATAACTATGAACAAACATTGTGGAGGGGTTTTCCATTTGTTTGGGGTTTTTTTTCCCTCTATATACCTACCAGCTATTTCCTTTTTTATTGCCACAGCTCCAGTCACGAGGAGGCAGCAATAAATCTTAGCATATACACAGGGGCCGGGACAGGTAAACATCTATTTGAAACAATATGACTGTAAGAATGATGTCACTAACTTCTTCTCCACCTTGCTAATGACCACTAATTAATATCAAACTTCAATAACATTTCAACGACAGCCAGAAAGATGACTGAAATCTTAAATAATTCTTCCTGGAAGCTTTGCTTTGTAGGATTGTGGATCAGAAATATCTGGATTGTTTTCTCCAGCTTTTGGGTTGTTAAGAATGAAAAACTGTGGACTCAAACAGAAGCTGACAGCCCTGGGATCCTCTTGCAGACAACAACAATAAACCTTACTGGATTCAGCATTGTACAGAAACTTTAGATCCCCAGGACCTTCCTTTAGGCACCTACAAATTAACTACAGCAAACACCTGGTTCCCAGAGCAGAATGAGGTATCCTGACTCCCTACTTGGTACATGGCAAGAATGAGATGCTCCAGAACATCTGAAAACACACACTCATTGCAAGAACACTTCCAGACACTTATTTTATCAGGAAAACTGTCCAGATTTAGTCAATCTTAACCAAGAAGCCCTTACTCTTTGCCTCAGCTCAGGCTCTACAGAATGAGGATGAATCCTGTTTTAACAGAAGACATTCAGAGGTATAGTTCAGTACTTGTCAGATCAGTAGTTCCCTAACAGCATTTCCCTTTGCTAAATATCAAACGGTGTAACAAGAAAACATTTTGCAAAGAGGCTACAAAGCCTTCAAAACATTGCTAGTACAGAAAAATGCCACACAATGTTCTTGGGCAAATCACTGAGTTATATTTGTCTTTAAAAGCAGAAGCATTTTTCATAGTTTCTGTTGGAGGGCAAACGGAGATGAACATTATCATAATTTTATTAAAAGTCCATTCAATGAACACCCAAGGTTTCATCATTATATTTTATACTCCTCATGGTAGAATAAAGCCATTTCAACATCATTCCTGAAGACTTGTAATTATCATTGTTGACTTTACACAGTGTCTCTTCAGAAAGAGAAGATCCTACAAATATATAGATATTTATATATGAAATACAGACCTTTCAAGACCATATATGTTCTTAAGGTTGTGCCTTCTCTGTGTGTTCTGTGCTTTCTCTATGTCCTTTTCCCTGTTTTAGTTCAGACTGACAATCAATTAAGTCTAGAGCAGTCCTTGGCCAGGACCAGATTGTGAAGCACCTATTTGGCTTTTTACTTAATAGACATTCACCTCATTAGCACAGTTAGTGAAGCTGAGCTGAAATTTACTTCTTGTTGCTCATGTGTTTTGACAAACTGCTGGAAACACTGTTTCTCACATGCTCAACTGCTTTAATGAACTGCTAAAACAGCACTTTGCTCTGCCTGCCATCCAAACATTTCCTGGGCTAATCACCAGGATAAACTTGACCAAATCTCCTGAAACAACACCTCTAACATTTCATCCAGTTTATAACTATTCCTGCCTCTCCTAGAGGTGCCAGATGGAGACCTGGCCGTGTCAGTAAGGTCACTTACCTCCACTAACTTGTTGGCGTGTTCACGGAAGACCTGAGCGTATTCCTTCACCTCTTTCTCGTTCCCGCTTTTCGCGGCCTCGATGAGAACCAGCAGCGGGACGTTGGTCTCCAGGAATGAATCTGATATGTGATCCATCACTGCCTTCCGGAGCTGGGACAGAAGACAGCAGACCAGTAAATAAAGGACATTTATCAGCACACACTCCCACTGTTCATATTTAAGCACTGATATGTTGCATCTCACAGCACTGTGTAGGAATTTGGACTTTTTGCTTTCTTTTCTCCAGTATTTCCAGCAAGCAAAATTAAAAACTTGAGGGCCTTGGCTCTGCAAACCCTTCCTGGGATTTGTGCTGACATACACCTAATCCTTCTGGCCTGAATGGATCTGTACAGAATGATGGTGATAACTTGCGTAAAACACAGCAAATTAATGAGAATTGAAAGCTCCACGCTACTTAAAGAAACAGTTCAGCTCACTAAAAAGCTAAATATGGATTAAGGAGCTTAACTTCAAGCAACCATTAAAAATATTAGCCTCAATATTTCTAAGCTGTCTCTAATTCCTCCAGTGAATAGTATTCCATGCAATAATTAATATTTTGTGTAGCAGATGCATTGTGCTTTGTACTCCCATTCAAATAGCTCCAAAAAGTATAAACAGAAAGCCTTTTTAAGCATTTTCCAGGCAGATTAGAAAACATACTACAATTTATTCTAAAGGAAGAAGAAAACATCTTACAAATGGAGATTTAACACCTGTTAGTCCATATAAACATCTATTTGAAACATTACTGTAAGAATGATGTCACTAACCTCTTCTCCACCTTCCTAATGACCACTAATTAATCTCAAACTTCACTAAAACTTGAAAGACAGCCAGTAGGATGACTGAAATCTTAAATAATTCTCCCTGGAAGCTCATTTGCTCTGTAGGATGATGGATCAGAAACATCTTGATTATGTTTTCTCCAGCTTTTGCGTTGTTAAGAATGAAAAACTGTGGACTCACACAGAAACTGGGAGCTATTCAGCCTGGAGGCCTGGGTAGCCATTAGTCTCCTTAAATCATGCATTTTTAGTTAGATGATGCATCCAGAGAGGTAACTTTCTCTATTCTGCAGTCCAGACAGGAAAGCTTTAGCTAGACAAGGTGCCATCAAAACACCCAATCACGCTGAAAACTGGCCTATTGTTAGACATTGCAAATACACACTGCAAGATGCATTTGCTGTTTGATGACAGCAATTCTCAGCTCTATTTGAATAAGGGGAAAGCTAACTTTGAATATTTTCATTCATTCCCTGAGTGGTGCAGTAAAAACAAGCAAAGCAAAATAGCATGTATGTGCTTGCAGGAGATATTCCTTTTATTTCCATCATAACTGAAGCAGTCAATGTAATAAGAAGTTCTCAATTCTCCTTAAAAATTAATTCTACTCAGATTTAACCCGGAAAGATTTTTTTTTCCATTTTCAAAATGATTAAAGGCACTTAGAATAGCTAACTCAGTAACACATACAAACAGGGGGAGGGGAGAAGACAGAAAGAAGAAAAGAATCATCTATCAGAGACCTGCCAACAGTTTGGAAGCTGGTGTGTGTTTGCTACCACCTATTACATTTCCATCTCGTACTCTTTGTTTTTTATTCTCATCAATCTCCTGCTATCCACTTGCTGACTCTTATTTTATTCTTACATTAAAACTCTTTCAGACCATGTTTTGGATTTGTTGGCACAGCATCTCACACAACGAGGCCCTAGTCCATGAATAGTTTTCATAGGTACCATCTCCATAAAAATACTAACACTGCCTCAAGTCCATCAAAACACTGCAAGAAAAAGAAAAGAAAATATTCTAAGATGATAAGTGTCAGTGCAGTGGCACAGCTCCCCGCATTCTATGGCTGACAGATTTCCAGTCAGTATTTATATAAATTTTTTGACTTAAAGATTCAGACACATAGTGGGATTCTTGGGGTTAGACTCAATGATCCTTGTGGGTCCCTTCCAACTCAGGATATTCTGTGATTCCCTATTAAATGAAGGGTTTCACCTATAGTCAGCATTAAGGGAGAAATCCTACCAGAGAAGGAGCATCATAAATTTGCATAATTCCCCTCTGCAGACATCCATTTCCCAGTGCTTGCTGGCAAACTCCAAGTCAGATGCCTCGTTTGAGCACCCACAGTCAGACTGTGATGCCCATTGTACCGAAAAAGGCCAAATGGTAGCATTTCCAAAGGAACACATTCAGCTTTTAAAAATCCCATGCAGCTTCCAGCTCATTCTCAGGGAAAACTTCTTTAAAAAATCCACTAGCTCAAGTTCACTACATGCCAGTAAAAACCTACTGTCCACTGCACTGAAAAACCTTACTTTAAATGCTAAATGATCACTGACACTTTTCTGTTTGTATCGCTCCATAAGGAGCGACCTGTTCCAAAGGCTTGTATTTATTCAATGAACAAGCAATTCAGTTTTTAATCTAAGCTAATGTCCTGTTATAGACCAGGTTATAACAATATGCCCCATGGAATTGTAACAGGAGTCTCAGGATGTTCGAGTAAGCAGCTTATTTTCATCAGTGTTAAATATCTTCAGACTACAACCACATACCAGAAATCAATATAAAGGACAGCAAGAGCATCAGCTAACCAGCAATTTGGGGTTTACCATAGTAAATATACAGTAGAGTCATTTCTGAATCAAAATGAATGAATAAAATGCATATCTTGTTTCTAGTGGTCACTGTGTGTTGTCCTCTGAGGTTCATATTTGCAGCAGCTGAAAAAAAAACCATCTGAATTCTGACTGTCACAGGTTTAATAAATACAAAATTAATAGATTCTCTTTTTCTTCTGCTGTGTTAATCATAGATGTCAGTAGAATATTTCTGGCCCCTCTTGTAAACAGGATTATAATTTCTTCAGAAATTTGTTATCTGAGTTTTAGGATGCCCTTGTATTGAAGTTGAAAGGTAGAGCTAATGGGTTTTATGTACGCAGGAGACCACAAATTTTGCCATCCCTCACCACCAGCTATAAAGAATGACTTGACAAAATCATTTGTTAAATGTGACAGCAGTATGAAGGCAAGACATTCATCCAAGAGCTCAAATGGATATATGACAAGGTAATATTAACGGCACAAGACAAGACATTTAAAAGTACTGGCTCACCATTACCAGTCTATTTGATCCAATTAGGGCTATTCATCAAGGTAAATAACTACTGGAAAACCAATCTTCTGTGTTCCTGTGCATAGTGCAACAAAGCCCAGCCTAAGGGATGACATTTGCACGCAGAGATTTCAGTTTCGCCCAGGCAACATCAGTTCAGAAGGGAATGGGAGAAGTCTGTTACTTGAATTTGAATGGTCATAAAGCAAGCAGCAAAAACAAATCATGTTTTATTCCAGCACACCTTTGCTCACACACCTGCATTAACAAATGTCTTTGCAATGCCTTAATTTTTGCTGTGTCCTGGTATAAATATTATGACACACACTATTACTCATAAGATGATGCTTTAGGGTTTTTTCCCCCCACTGGATTTTTCATTTAGAGGAGGAAACACATTAAATTAAGGTCTTTCTTAATTCATTTTGTCAGAGAGAAAATTTTATTAATTAACACAGAGCTAACAGATTAATAAATTTGCCAGACCAACAAAAAATATAGAAGGAAAACATCAAGACCTGCAAATATTTTTTGAAAGCATGGATGGTGTACCACAAGGCACGTTTTATGTCTTTCCAGTTCAGTCAATTTCATCAGTTTATAGTGCACAGTCAAGTTGCTGTTTTTGATAGCATCATGTTCTACTGTTCTAAGCACTATTTAGGGCTGTTTTATCATTGTCGGTTCACAGCCATAATTGAGCTCAAAGAGGTTAAATGCCCACCAAAATGATGTTTTCCATGGCCATATAACAATTTTAGAACCAGAATGTCTCGGTGCTACTTACAGTCTAGTAGAGAATGAAATGTCTAATCCTGACACAGGAAGGTAAAGCCACAGCAGGAGATTAATGACTCCAACAGATTGTTAAACTTTATAAAGCCTGGCAGTACAGAGCTGCCTGTAACAAAAGTTTACCAAGGAGCACCTCATTCACCATTTTCTATTTAACGTGCATTGCAACCCAGCTCCAGTTTGCACCTGCAGAGCACTCCCAAACAGGCATTAATTCAATTGAAAGGGATGAAAATAAAGCCTTCGCCACTGCAGTTGAGGTGTGTCACTTCCAATATGCTGTGAAATTGAGTTCTGGAGAATAAGGCAGCGAGCATTAGAAGCTGCTGCAGTACGGTGCTAACAAGAAAGTCTCAGTCAATTCTGCAGACTGTGTCACGTGAGGATGTGACCAAAGAATGGTAACTTGGGGGATGGGGACCACCACCACCAATTATGTCTTGGCAGATTAAACAGCAAAAAGATTAATATTTAAAACATGTATCACACTTGGACACTCAAACGACAGATCTATGGAATACATTAAAAAAAAATATGTATGATTTGAGCCACAGATAAAATGCTACTACAAATGCTGATAATACTTATTAGAATCATGAAATGGCCTGGATCTTCAAGAGCATCCAGTTCCAACCCCCTGCCACGGGCAGGGACACCTCCCACTGTCCCAGGTCACTCCAAGCCCTGCCCAACCTGGCCTTGGACACTTCCACAGATCCAGGGGCAGCCACAGCTTCTCTGGGCATCCTGTGCCAGGGCCTCCCCACCCTCACAGGGAGGAATTTCTTCCTAAAATCTAATCTAAACCTGCTCTCTTTCAGTTTGAACTTCTTAACATATTTTTCCATATGTGAGCTTTCCTCTCACTACAGAGAAGCTGCCATAATCAGGAAAAGATTTGGGGTGGATTTACTAACAGAGAGCAAGTTGAAATGACCGTTTTTAACCAAAAATTTGCAAGAGTATAAGAAACACACACAAGAACATTCCTCCTACTCATAGGCCACTACAAAGAATTCCTCAAAATGGTTCATGGCCCAAAGCATGGATGAACCCAGTTACCAAGTGCTTAGGTACTTAATCCCCCTTGATTTAAATTTGTTTGTTTGTTGGGGTTTTTTGAGGGCCTAAGGTGGGTGGTTTATCAATTTTCATGACAGAAAAATGTGATACCACCTTTTCAAAAAAACATTTTTCAGTGAGAGCAAGCCTCAGGCTTGCTAATGATATTAGTGCAGAAACATAAAAGCAGAAAAAAAAATTATATGTTTGGAGGAATGATAACCATATACCCCTCAAATATGTGAGGATTATCAGGGTATGAACTCTGTCTTTCATGTCTGGATAGAACAATAAAGACCCAACTCCAGTTTCAGTGCTGGGATTCTATTAAATATTTATGATTTCTAAAAATAAAGAATTATACAGGGCATTAACAGGTAGAGGACAGTACAGAGATTCCCATCAAAAATATGGGAAAAACAGAAATACAGGTAGGAACTGAACAGACAGTGAAAAGCATTAGTGAAGTCAAAATAACCCAGAAGTGAAAAGACAGTGATTAACTTTTGCATTCTGTATGACCTGAGAGGGTAGAATTGTGATAAAGTGAATGTGGGAGGATGAAATTGCAGAACAGGAAATTACATGTAGGAACAAAGAATGGGAAGACTATAGGTTATCCCAGCAGAGAAAAAAAGGGGATAAGACTTTGAAAAATAACCTTATGAAAACTGAAGAGCACTGTAAAGTGTCAAAAATGTCACCCAAACTGCAAACCTAAAGGGTCTGATGTAAAAGAGGTGTGACAAAGAAGAGGGTAAAGAGGAAGAATAGAAATAACAGACTAAAAAACCAAAGATTAAACTAAGAACCACAACCTATTGTGTAGCTTCATATACTGTCTCAGGCCCTGTTGAAATGATATTTAAATCAAGTAGAGTGGCTTTGGAGCTTTATGGTTGGTTTTTTTGTTTGTTTTTTTTTAATAAATACAGTAAATGAAAAAAAAAAAAGTAACTGGGGAAAAAAGTGGTTTGAGGAGATGAAATAGCTCTTTGGTCAAGTTGGGAGGGAAATTTTCTACAAAAACCCCTAATGAAGTTATCCTCACTATGAGCAGTCAGATCCAATAAGCCTTACAGGTTTAATACAATAAATGTCACACATGTCACACTTGCAGTCCCACCTACCCCAGCTGCACGAACAGCCTGGCATAGCAAATATTGTCATCAGCTTCTCCAAGACCTAGAGACTGAACCCAGTGGAAGCTGGTGACAGCTCTTGGGTAGACCTGTCTGTTGGAGTGCCAGGCAATGGCTGAAACAAGATTAAAAATTGATTCTGTGCTGCAAAAATGGATTTATCATCATCCTGTCCAAGAGTTACTCGAATTCACCAGCAGATCCTGCCCCATGGACAGAGATGATTGATATCTGATATTATCAATTATCATCCATGCCTTTCAAAAAGCCCTTAGAGCAGCAAGATCACAGGCTGGGTTTTGTTCTTGGGTTTGTTTTGTTGTCTTTTTTGTCGTTTTGCTTATACTTTGTTTTCGTCTCCTTTGCAGTAATTCCTACACAGTAAGAATTGGAAACAAAACCTTTTTTATCTGGGTGCTTAATAACAAGTAGAACATAACATTAAAGATATTTCGTAACACTTCAAAATAGAGTTAGTGAGCAAAATTAGTGTCAATTAAGAAACAAATGTAATGTTGAAATCCCATTTGGCAATTAAACTCTATGTACTTTGCCACTGCTCATAAAGCCATTAGGAAGATGGAATTAGAGAAGTCTTTGGAAAAGGATCATGTTTTCCTCCACATTTGTAGTTCTCTCTACCTCATGCTACTGCATTATCGATAATGAACGCCAACATTTGAAGCTGTTTTTATGAATCTAAACTTCTATAAGTTCCTTTAGCTGATGTGACTATAGGTCATTGTCGAGCTGACACTACAGAACAGTGAAAACTTCGTTATGTAAAACTATTATCAACAGAAATCTCTTGAAATACATTTCTAGTGGGTTTTTTGTCTATTTTTTTGTCTAGTGTGTGGGGTTTTTTATCTATAGTGTAGCAACATTATACACTTCCATTGAGCTTCTCCCACATTTACAGTGTCTTTTATCAAAAGGATTTTTAAAAACTCCATACTTGTTCCTCTGCAGTAATTACAGAGGTAGGCATCTTCTAAACACTAATATTTGATGAAATATCTGAGTTTTTATGAAGGCTCATTATTTGAGGAATAATACACAAACTATTTGCAGTAATCTCTTCCAATGCAATAGAGCTGTCACTGAGTTTTGCCTCCTAATTCTTCTCAAGGCACTTTGAAAGGCCAACCCTCTGCTCATGAATTCAGTTTAAAAAAAAAAAAAATCAAGTCCCTATTTCAAAAAGCAAAAGCAGCCATAGTTACTACACCGTGACTTTTGCCAGAAAAAAAAAAAAAAATCCATCAGGAGTATTATGTTGCAGAGCAAAGTTTCCTTTGTTGAAAATGTTACACACTGCAGCCTTACCCCAAACTACCTGATATGGGCATAGTTTCCTGAAATATGGCACCATATGTTCATCAGTAAACATTATGTGTACAGTATATTAAACCAAGCCTTATAATTAGGCAGTAAGGAAATTACTGCAGACCTGAAAGAGTAAATCAGCAGTATTAAAGCACTCTCCATTTCCTCTGGAGCACTTCAGAGCACTATAAAAACCTCAATGTCACAGTGATAAACACCCAGAAGTGCATTTTGAGGGAGACAAAGACATGTGCACTCAAATAAGTTCAAATCAAAGTTCTTATTGATTGTAATTCAAATAACAGTGCATTTCCTCTAATTTTTTAGCTCAGATTTTTGAAAAGGTTTCTAGAAGTCCTTTCCTGAAGTAAATACACCAGTTATTCTACCAAATGGGAGCAGACAAAACGTGGAATTATTGATCAGCATGCCAGGGGCTCACAGCTCTCTCAGACCACGCCGGTGACATTCAGAGTGCCCCTACTCCTGTGGCCATAAATTCAGTGGAAGCTGGAAGAGGAGAGGACTCCGTCAAGTGGAGTATTGCTGTCTCTGCCTTCTAAGCCAGTGTTACACCAGACTCCTGCCTAACACCTTTGTACAAGCTGCAAAACCTAGAAAAGAACTACAGACCTAGAAAACAACTACACACAATGCACTGCATTCATATTAGATGAATACAAGGCATAAACATGTAGCCCTGGCACAGAAATAAAGCTGTATTAGAATTTGATAGACTGCTTTTGGGAAGGCAGCTTCCAGATTTCCATATTCAAGAGCACTGGAATGACTACAGGTGAAGATAAAACATATTAAGCAACAAGGAAAAGGTGCTGAGTTTCTAACAAGCAAGAGCTGATGCCATAGGTGGCCTTAGGTTCAAAGAGGTTTGGATTAATTTGTGGCTGCCTCCCTTTCAGAAATCCCAACATTGTGTCAAGATGCATTTTCATGCAACAGAATCTCAACAGTAACACTGCACTTCCCTTTGGAAACCCAAAAACTCCTTTTTGGTAATACAGCACAGACTCCTGTGGATCATTTATTCAAGTGTGACCTTGCTCCAACTCTCTCTTTGCAAAACAAATCTTAACAAACATTCATGCAAGACTAAATTCTGAAGCTACAACCTCCTTGGCTATTCTACAACTTCACGCTTGCATGAAGCTTTGCATCTTCAGAACACTGCATCAACTCCTCCAAACTCTCACAGTGTTGTGTGAGCTCGGGAAGGTCTGTGACCCTTTCGCTCCGTTTTCCTACCCTATTTAAATTACACAGATCTTGAATTTTAAAAAAAAAAAAAAAGCCCCCTTCAGGGTTTATAACCTTACCCAATGTCCTCTTTGTTGTAACAAAGGGCACATCAGAACTTACTTTTATCCTAATGAGAAGGAGAACACACTTCCCCAGCCCCGCCAGAAATGCACCAATTGCTGCACTATCAAGTAGCTGTAGTGGATAGCTGGAAAGTCAAAGGACTCCTCACACAAACGCACCTTTAGGGTGCCTAAATTAGGAAGCAGATTGTTCATGACTCCCCATATACAAGGCTCTCATACCAAGCACACCCTTGAAACCCCAAGTCACCCTCCACAGATGAACTCTCCAGTGAGTACAAGAGAGGCTGAAGAAAAATCCTTTCTTTATATCAGCACCTGATTTCCGTAACTGACATCAGCTGGTGTGAATTTTCAGAGTTCTCTCTTTCCTCTTCCCCCTGACCCCTCAGGATGAGGTTTTTTTTTATTTCTTTGGGTGTGTTCTTTATTGTCTTTGGGAAGCTGAAATGAGCTTGTTAATGTATATTAGGCTCAATTAGAATTGGGTTCACTGTTTTCCACTGAAGATTTTGTTTTGCTTTCTAAGCCCTTATACTTCCCTTGGGCTTATATCCTAATATTCAGACGCTGTGTACCTCCTAATGCTGGTACAACACAGAATACCTCAAGTGAGGCAGCTTCACCTTCAGAAGCAACTTTATTTTCTGTGCTTCAGGTTATTCTTCTAACACTGGACAGTAAGTCTTGCTTGTCCTCACAGAATGTAGTAAAGTGAGGATAAACAAAATAATGAAGTCGGTTAATCATGATTCAGAGCACCAAGATTTAATTTCTAGGTGCTGCTGGCCCTCCCTACAGCATTTGCAAGTCATCTGACCTGTGTGTGAGACAGTAGCTTTGCTGCAGAAAAGATGATGATAAGATTTCCTCTTTTGGAGGAAGTCCTATGTTTTCCTTAAAGCATTTACATTCTGTAAAGAAGCAACCTATGCATATCCTGGAGTAGAGAGATTTAAGCCCACAGACTGAAAACATTATATAAGTGTCTATCCATAATATAATTGACGTTGTATGGGTTAGCTGTGATAAAATCTGTTCCAACAGAACACATTCTTTCAGTTTTAGGTGTCCCATCAGTCTAATTCCATGAGTTAATATTAATGGTTTTTATTCTGAGAGTCCTTCTAGAGTCTACACCAATTTTTGGCAGGCTTCAAAGTGCTAAATATTTTTTTTATCCTAAACAGCATTCATAAACAGCAATACAACTTAATCTATGTGGAAGTGAGTGACATAAGGAGCAAATGGAGACATGCTGCTGCTCGAGGGCTGGAAGAGAGAGAGATGATAAACAAGCCTAAGAACATGTTGAAGCCTGGGATCTGGTTTAAACTGGTGTAACCCATATTAAACAAAGGACAGAGAATTTCAGGTCCTTTCAGAGACCTATGGAGTTGATAAAAACTGAGTACGATCAAGACGTTGTCCCCAAGGTCCTTGTTTTACCAAATTTGCACAAATAAATTACAGGATGTATTTGTCTCATCCAACTTTAACCTTTTGCAAGCTTGACTTGCAGCCTAATACAGCTACTGCAACAGTACTATCAAGGATTTAAGGATCATTGTGGGTGCCTTCCAACTTAGGTTATTCTGTGACTAAAAGACAATATAATAGTTGTAGATTGAAGGGAGGGATGGTAGAGAATAATCTTGATAACAGACTGATGAAAATCAGGCCCAGAGTCCACCAACTGTCTTACAAAGGAATTTGCAAAAGCACATCTTAGCACATGGGAATGTAAATGACTGATTAAATATACATAAGGGTCATGTGAAAAGATGTACGTACTGCATAATACATAAAGAATTGATCAGAGGTATAAAAAAAAGCAAATACGACCTGGATTTTTAAAAAAATTTTCAATTTGGCTTCTGCAGAGTGTGTGCCTGGTAGAAAGACACCACAGCAGAGTCACTATTAATATTATTTCATGCCTAAATGGCCCAACCTGATCCTGAGTACCCCAAAGTGTATCCCGATTCCTAGGACACTGATAGTGGCTACTGGGAAAAGCAGACACAGAAAAGAAGCAATCAATATCAGAAAGAAACCCATGAGAAAGAGGGAGAACTCATCCAAACCAGTGCAGAACTCTTAGAAGTGCCTGTCTTACAGCTTTCAGCCTACCAATGAGCTCAGATTAAAGCAGCAGTAGCAAGGACAGACCCCAGACACACCTGAAAGGCACTTGTGGGAAATCATACAGGAAAACAGACTCCATGCCCCTGTGGAAATCACATAAAGGGCTCATTTATGAATAGTACCCTGCTGTAGTTATACAATACCAAAGTTAGAGCTGTTGCAGATAGCAAAGGAGAACAGAACCATACGCTGGACTTTACTTTCTGGACTGGTTTTCTGAGGGAATGATGCTCATCACAGTAAATCTGCCCATTTTTTTTCAAACACATATTAATTGGTTAGCCAATTCTAAAACCATCTGACAGAGAGAAAAGGTCTTAAGGCTG
Source organism: Picathartes gymnocephalus (assembly GCA_013390045.1). Lineage (NCBI taxonomy): Eukaryota > Metazoa > Chordata > Aves > Passeriformes > Picathartidae > Picathartes > Picathartes gymnocephalus. The sequence continues at coordinate 134,197 of WEKY01058279.1, forward strand.
GTAAATGGCTGGAGTTTGATGGAAAATTGTCTGGCTAGGAGAACAGTGACCCAAATCAGTGTCCTATGGAGGGAAATTTGTTGTGTGAAGTCAGAAGCTGGCTGGCCAGGGTACCCACACAGGTACCAGCTGAGCAGGAGCCAAAGCCAGCCCGTTATTCTCTGCATTTCACCTGGAGTAACAAATGAGCTACAGACGATGGGGAAGCAGCAGACAGAACATGGGGGTGAGAAAATGAGAGGAAACGTGAGAATCAAAGACCTGAAATTATTGCTGTAGAACACCTGTTGGAATCCAAAACACA
>WEKY01058283.1:0-25862 GCA_013390045.1 Picathartes gymnocephalus
CATATATATATATACATATATGTTAATATAATTAAACCATTGACTGTATCTCACTTAGAGATGGGAGATTCATAGGGATGAAACAAATTGCACATTCCTGGAGAGTGAAAATTGAGAGAATGACGTACTTTCAGGCATGCATTCAGCAAATTACTGTGCTGCCCCAAGCCACTTTTCACTTTCCCCCTGCCCCTCAGGTTGGCTGATAGAGCAGCCTGTTAGTGCTTCCTAACTTGATTTCAGCCTGAGTATGCCACTTAAACAATATAGAAAGTAGGGCTTTGCTAATCTTCATAGCCTTAACTGAGAGAGATCTGAAGCACTCTCTTCACCAGCTCTTCCAAGAGGCATTACTGGATAGTAACATTGGGTAAAGGTTTTGTGACAAGCTCTGGTGACGTGCTAAATCCAATTTCCTTGTGGATATAAATGAAAGATTATTTTGAAAATGAATATTGGAGGTATTTTTGAATCCTTTTGAATCAACAAACATTTGCTTATTAAAATGTGTTTTAACTGCAATCCCATTGCACTTCAAAATACCTAATATTAAGTAATCATTTTTCACTCCAGAAGCACAGGTTGCAGTCAAAACCAAAAATAACCAATGACAGAAATTAAAGTCATTATCATATTTGATTATTAAGAATTATTGAAGGTCTTTGTATAGGTATCTGTTAATATTTTACAAATATTTCTTGCAGATGTTTCTAACTGGATGCCTAAGACTGTTATAGATATTGAAGAGGAAAGAGCAATAAGGGATATATGCTACAAATCTGGTAAATATGAAATGAATCATTCTTTCCTTAAAAGCAATGCTTCCAATACAGTAAACTTTAGGGCTTTTTTTTTTTTTGTCCCTCTTGTGGCATGTGTAGGAGAGTATTATGGGATTCAGAACCCTTACAAACACCAATCAACAAAAACTGTGTCTTCACCGTGGCAAGATGAGTTATTACCCTTGGAAACTACTGAACAAAACTTGCAAAAAGGCAAGTGTTTTGATTCCTTTGGGCTGTATTTACCACTTCTAAAATTGTTGTAACAGGGAGAAACTATTACATAATTTGCACTTCCTCCCCACTTTTTAAATTTAATGAAAATAAAATATTACAAAAAACATATTTGTATTTATCAGCATATTACAAAAACACTTCATTCTTTTTTGCCATATATATAGTCACACTCATGGTGATGACTTGCATCAGATGTGGCTGGAAAAGGTAGAAATGGGCTATTAACTCCATGTGTATTTTCCTGACATACACAACATAGATATTTCATGTCATTTCATGATAAAGATTTATGTAGTCTATTTTTAACCATTAAGGTTAGGAATGTAGTTTAAATTTCTCATCTAGGCTCTCTGATGAAAATGGAGAGAGACAGGAAGTCCAATGGATCTCCTTTTTATTGAATCACCAAGCAGTGCCAAAGGGTGAGATGAGCCACTTTTCCAGAGGTGCTCCATGATCTCTGGGGTGTCTTGATGTCAAAAGCTAGTGTTACACCAAACTTTTCTATAACTAAATTTAGATTAAATACTTCCTTCAACTGTGTTGTAAAAGAGAAGAACAAGAGAGTTCCATTTTGTTTTGAATTCTGGACTATCCAATATAATTAAGGTCAAAGGAATACAAACATTTACCCCAGTTCTTATGGTTTTTCATTTATTATTCTCTTCTAATTTCTAAATTTGAAATTTGAATTAAAATAATTTTGATCAATTATTTCTAATAAATACATAGATATATTTAGTCTGTAGATGAGAGAATTAGTGACAAATTTGTGAACGTACCTTTTCAGAAGTGTCTTTATTTGTCATTAGATACATTAAGAGAAAAAGATAGATATGTTTCCCCAAACAGTTTTTCAATTTAGTTCTTTGAGGGTACAGATACTATGATGACGTGCATCCTTAAAATGCCATAAATTCAATTAGATAGGATTAATAAATAAAATTATTGGGTAGTGAGAAGCTCATGAGTAATCAGGTAATTTATAGCTGGGTCTTTACTTTGGAGCCATAGTCTTCTTTAGTCTATGAATTATGATATTTTCTTACAGAGCATGAAAGACAGCAGTTACACAAGACAGGATTCAAATAACTAATAAAAGAGAAAGAAGGTTATGAAATGAGTGGTGAAGAGAAATTGCACTAAACTAATCAATGGCTCCTGGGAGTGGGAGGAAGAGAACATCAGTGCCATTAGGTGTGCTTACACACAGCTAAACATTCTTTCTGTTGCCTTTCCAGGCGATGGTAACACAATTCCTACAAGATTTAATAATACAAGAAAAGAAAAAGAGAGTTCAGAAAGGAGAGTATCAATAGAGAGTATTCCCAGGACAGATCATAAATCCTTTGACATTGGAGGTAATATACTGTATCATCAGCTTCTCATTGCTGAATGTCATGTGGTAAATAAAATAACTAAATATGCATGCATTAAACTTCCCCATTTTGCATTTGAGTTATATGTTTATGTTCTAGACACTTTCTCATGCTGAACCATTAATTACAGCAATCAAACTCATTGTTTATGGTTACATATTATGCTTATTTTAGGATTGCACTGGAAAAAAATCCTGGGAAAGAAAACCTGGGAAAGAAAAGGTTCTGTGGAGTTATGAAAAAGCAAATGTAGAGATGAGAAGTTGGTTAGAGTCTGGTGCTAGTAATGCCAAGGATGTGGGTGTGATCCCTGCATGGGACATTAATTTAAGAGCTGGACTTCATGATTTTTGTGAGTCCCTTCCAACTCAGAATATTCTGTGAATGTGATCCTGTGACTGTCTGAAGTGAAAATGCTTTCAAAAACTGTTACTTTTGTGAGACTATCCCTAGTTAAGATGAATAAGCTTTGTATTTTTCACTTATCCTACAGAAAAATAACAAAGCTGCAATCCTGCAACTTGTGTAACAGGATCTGATCCCTCTGCATAAACTTGGTTGACCTTAATGAAGAGACACTGTTTTGACCAACTGAGTTCAGTACTGAATTATGTCATTAAACTTGAAGAATTCCCCATTCTCCTTGAATTTACTTAATACTTAGTGGCATTCTGTCACTGTTTTCATGAACAGAACACACGAAGAGGCTGCAATATTTTGTCAGGCTTTTACTTCTAGCTTTATTAGACCCAGATTTCTTTTATAGTGCACATCGTGACAAACAATACATGATTGGCTAACAATCAAACTCAATAACCTGATAGGCTAAATAGTGTAAATTATATACTAAACCAATCATGAACAAAGCATATACGAGAGAGCAGGTGTTCCATGCTATCTGATTGTTTAGAATTCTTTCTCTTGTAGTTGTGGTTCAGTGTGCGAGAATGTTTACACTTAAAACAGAGAGACAGGCCACTGCATGGCTGTCTGAAAATCTTTCTCACAGGCAGAACTTCTCTGTAACGGAGAATTTCTGTTCATTTGCATCCATAGTACTCAATCTCTTTTTTTTCATAAATATTTATTAATGATAAAAATAGTAATAATTGTAGCATTCTTTTTTTTCCCCCTTAGTTTGTCAGTGCAAAATAGTGCAATACCATGCCGGGGGGATTCCTCTAGCTTGGAGCAAACTGGTGTGTGTCTTCTAGCTGCAGAACTATTGCATAGTAGAAATATATCTTACATTCTACATCTTTTCCTGTGACCTTTATGTACAAAAGTATCTTTCTTTTTAGATATTCTTTATGTCTGTATAAGCAGTTACCACTGAGACAATTCAATAATTGAATCTCTGTTCACAATTACATGTATTTAAAGCTTTTAACAGACTATTTAGGCTCTGTTTAACAGACTATTTTCTCTAAGTTTTGTGGGCCTTGTTGAGTCAGCTATTTGGCTTCATTGTGTTCATTGTATTTTTTTACCCACTTCGGCTAAAAACGTGCCATATAAAAAGCAGACTCTTTGCCTTGTTCACCTTTCTCAGGGTGCTCTCGAGTACAGATAACTTTGTGAGACTCCTTTCCTACAGGAGGTTCTATGATGCAGAGGAACATATTTTTTGATGGGAACAGATTTGAGACACTTCCTTGGGAAAAAGAACAAATTACATCAAAGTATTCCAGTGTGAAAGGTACTTCATTATTACATATTTTCAAATTTTTAGATTACATTACTTTTGTTCTTCTGCAAGTGTGGTGAAAAGTATATATTTTGTGTAAAACCAATCTGAAGTGAAATTTCCATTAACAGTGTGATTGCTTTCCTTGCAAGATGACAGCAGTTGTTGTATGTTATGGTTTAATTCTGCTTCTTTCAGCCTCTGATAGATTCAGTTATGAGTCCCTGAGTTATTAAAGTTTTTGATGCTCATGTTCAATCATGTGGAGTACTGTGCACTTTCCACTTCCAACAAGTAAAACAGGTTTGATTGTAGGTGGTATCTCACAGAACATAGGACTTAATAAAACCAGTAAAAATATAGTTAAGGAAAGAGCATAACCAACTAGTCACGTACAGCAAATTAAAATACCTATGCCAAAGTACCTTAATGAGAAGTTTCATCCTTTTCACAAGAGATTTCCAGAATATATTTGTCAATGTAGAAAATGTTATTGTGAGTAGATTGTTATTCTGTCATTTCTTTGCAGTTTTAGAGTAAAAGGGGAAAAAAGGATAGATTTTTGTCTTTAAACTACCGCATAAACTGAAGCAGAAGTAGAGCATCTCTGCTGCATTTTAGCCTGAAATGAGAGGAACCAAAAGTGCTTATTTACATTAGCAGGAAAAAAGGGAGAACAAAGCCCCACCTTCCCAAAGAGTTGCAGGGCCAGGAGAAGAGAGCTGTGGTTACTTTACAGTGCAACTTTCCCTGTGAAGTTTAGTTTGTAGTTTGAAGTGGGCTTACCTATGCAACCAGTGCTGTTGCAAATTTATCTCCATCATTTGCAGTATTTTGTTATGTTCATGCACTGCACACGTCCAGGGTGAATCCAGATGCTACAGGCAGAAGTCATTCACAGTTTAACCAGGCATCTTTTGAAGTACATGGATTGGTCTCCATGTGTGGAAGCTGACAGCTGGCCAGAAAGTTTCTCAGACATCGACTTGGACACTATTGTCATATACCTGTGAGAAACTCAGCATCAACAAGAAGCAAGCACCATAAACAATAGATGAAGAAAAACACAGCTGCTCTAGGGAGGCTGTTATTTGCTTAGATGGGTGTTAGTAGCATGTAGTCAATAGTATGAGGGGTGTTAACATAGAAGCCAATGGGGATATAGCACGAGTGCCAAAGACTCTATAAAAGAGGCCTTATAAAATAAAAGATGCTTTTTGCCTTTCCTGAGGTTGTCAGTGTATGTATGTGTCATAGCCCGACTCTACAGTGACATCCATGGGCTCAGACATGGGTGTTCCAGAGGTCCACACCTATGCAGTGTAGAGAAAGGATGATCTGATTTTTGCATTTAGAGTTAATTTTTGAGTTGGCCTTCAAGATTTCTTCTGCTAGAGGAAATATAGACACTTTTGCTTTCCTTCTGGGGAATATACTTTTAGAATAACTAACATGTGAAACCATGTTCCACCCAAAGGGAACTATTTATGAAGTAGGAGATTGTTTTCAAAATGCCAGAGTATTTTTGGCTACAAACATTTTTTATGCTTTCTAAAAAAGTGAATATGTGTTATTTTAATCCCTCAGAAACAAACCACACTGAACTGGTAAAGAACCACCACTGTAAGGAAGTAAAGGAAAATAAAAGAATTTCTGAGGAGCAAAGAAATTCAGCTAATGCAGTAACTGGCAAAGGTATTTTGAAAAAAATCATCAGCTTTTTCATTTCTATTCATTCCTACTAAACTGTGAGATGATTTAGCAATATCTAGTAAATTTCTATTCTTAGTATCAAATATGGCCAGCCCATACTTGGTTTGGGCTATTTACAAAGAATATTTTTTATATCTTGTTCAGACTCCCGTTGCCTGCACTATGTGAAATTTTGAAAAATAGCACAACCTTTTTGATTTTATTTTCACTTTTAGGAATTCACACTCCAGACCCCAAAATAAAACCAAGTTTTCAACAAAAGGGTCAAAGTAAGGATGATGAAACTGCTTCTTCCAATCCATATGGCAGAGAAACTGGAAGATACAGTCATTTAAATTCTCCAGAACCTCGACGATCAGCTTATGTAATCTACCGGACTGTCACTCCAAAACCGAAATTCAATGGATCTACAGGTGTGTTCCTGTGTACACAGAATTCTTAAAATGCATGTGTCTATTGTGTGCATTCATTGGGTCCCTGCAGGAGAATAATAAGTTATTCGTGCCTAAATACAGGCATGAGTAAATTTGATCAAGCATAATTTTCAGAAGTAGATTTCAGCCGCATCCATAGACAGAAATGTAAAGATTTATAAAGCTTTAGAATTTGTCAGACAGAATACTTATGAACAGTAATTGAGCCCTCTTTACACCAGGAATTTATGGATGCAATGAAGTGCTTATATGCACAAATATAGTGGTCCCCACTTTTTACAACGTCTTATGTGACATGCTCTTTTCAAATATTTAATAAACCTTGAAAACTTCACCTTTAAGCTCTTATTTTATTCTAACTACTTATAGTAAAAGTATTTTTTACAGTAGAATTTCAGTTGTCGCAAGAAATGTTTCTCGTTCAAGCTTATTTTTCCCAATAGGGTGTGAAAGAATGACCTTGCTTTGCAGGAAATATTTCCATAACTGGGATTTCACTGGAGTTTTCATTGTTATGGATTTGTATTTATTTTCACTATTTAGGATTATTTTTTTCTTGAATAAACAAGGATTTGGGTCTTATTAATACTTCTTTTATCAATTTAAATGCAGTGTAAATCTTTGTGTTTAACATTGGTATTATTTTTTTCACATTAATTACGTTGGACAGAGGACTGGATCTATTTTTTCCACTGTTCATAAAGGATGATACTTTCCTTCATCTTATTCTACTGTCTTCTTGGTGGTACATGCTGTGCCATTTATTTGACAAGAAATCTACAGGTGGATTCTGAGTCTTGCATCTTTCTTTCTGGCAATCTGCTTCAGATTTCTTACATCTTTCACTTTATTTTTATTTTCCTAATATATATAGTATCACCCAATCAAATACATCATTTGGGCTTTATTTGAATTTTCAATTTCCATGTCCATGGTTGCTTTGGATAATTTGTTTTTTCATTTGTCACTTTGTCAACAGATTTAGTGGTAAATTGTTTAAATAATCAGAAATCAAGAAAGTGATTTCATCTTGGCAGTTTCAGTCATCTCTCTTAAGATGGGTTGATTCTCCATTTTGAGGTCCTCCCTGTCTTAATTTCTAAGAACAGGGACTTCCTTCAGACAGAGTAATGCCTACTTTACAGTGAATAAAGTTAAGTGAAACAAGTTCCAACATTAACGGTTTGTCTTGAGGACAAATAATTGTGTCTTTTTTTTTGAACATTTGCTTTCATTAAATGTGAACAAACTGGTATAGGGATTATAGAGAGAACATTCTTTATGTGAAGAATGCATTTGATTAAATTTCCAGGTTAAAAAAGGATAGAACATTTTTGAAAAAAATGGGAATCAGCCTTTTTGTCATAAGAACAATCATTAACATTTTTGCTGCCTTTCTTTCCAGCAGTACCTGAGTCCTATGGTCAGAAAGGCTCCAAACAAAAGAATCAGCCTGACACCAATAGGAGATTTTGGACACAAACAGAAAACTATGGTAGTATTTACACATTGTGTATAAACTGAAAATCGTACGATTATTATGAAATTAATAATTTTAATTAATTGCATTAAGATGGAATTAACAGAAGAATGTTAATAATATTCATTCCTAATCAAATTTTTTAGAAAATGGTTTGTGATTAGGCAGCATATTCTGAGGCACAATCAACTGTCTAGCCCAAAAACATAATATAGCCTTGCATATAGGCCTCTCACAAGCAGGGATAAAACAGAAACTATTGGTGTCTTTGGGAAGGTCTTCAGACCAGGAACATTTCCTTTGTTAAAACCAAGGAAGTGCACAGCGGAATCTCCTGATTTGGAAGATCACATGACCCTCATGGAAATGCTACAATATTGCAAATTATCTTTAAAGTTCTAGAGAGAGTCTACCTTTAATACTAGCCTGTGTCTCAGAGGCGATGTCTGACTCATCTGATGCATTCATCGAAACTTCAGCCAACGTAATATGTAATTCACATATCAGACTAAGGGAGTGGTTCCTGAAATTGAGGCTGAAATTAGGACACAATGTGTATGTTTTTCCTACAGGCAAATATACTTCAGGATCTTCTAATTCACCAGCTTGGAGGAAAAGAAATCCACAAGCAAAACCGTTCTCTAAATTTAAAATAACCCCTCAGGTAACTGCTAGAAATTGTTACAATTCAGCCTTTTTAGGAGAATTGGCATGTCTCTGCCCATCTAGAAAATGTATTGTGCTTGTAAAACTTCCTCATTCAAAACCTGCAAGATTCTTATCAATACTGAGTAGCTGCAAGAGCAGTTAGTAGTTTTATTTGTTTGCAGTCATGTACCTTTGCCTGCATAACTAACCTGTGATTTCTAAGTTTTTTTACAGTAATTCTTATATGAAAGCAAAATGTACACCTGCCTTTGGTTCTCCAAAAGGCAGGTTTTGGATTCTAGCAGCAGACAAACACAGTAGAGACCATATGAGTTTGATCTATCTGTTTCTCTGCTGGATTGTTTGTGAAGCTTCAGCAATGGCTGAACAATAACCAGCCAAGGTCTGAATTCATGAAAGGACTCATGCTGCAAAACATTTACAAGATACCCTAAAGACCGTTCATACATTTTACAGCTGTCTTGAAAGTTGAGATTAGAACCTCTATCTCGTGTTTCATGTTCAAATTTTACTTCTTAAAATGTTTCTGAAGGAGCATGTTGTTTTACTCTAAGAAATTATGCACAGAATTTTGTCTATTTCTGTTTTGACAGCAGAGTAAAGAAGATATGGAAGTGAATAAAAAAGGAGAAAAAGAAACATCTAAAGGGAAATAAGGAAATTATCAACTGGAATATCCAAAGATGAAGAAACTGCAAATTCCAAAAAGAAGGTGCAGGAAGGAAGTGCACTATAGTGTGTCAAAACTGGTTAAAAAGTCTTAAAAGTATGCTCTGCATGGTCACATATAAAGATCTATATTCACTAAGTTTAATCTACTATAAAAATTTGGCAGTCAAAGTTATTTTTACAGACTACAGCTCTACACCATACACTGAGAGTAATAGTCCATAGAGAAAAAAATCCCTAAGCAGAGTCTTCCCCTATTTTATTTGATAGATGTTTTAAGGAATAATTCCTAATATGAATAAATACTATTAGCTATACTTAGCAGTTTCAGAGGACTTTTAATGTAAGCAGAAATAGCGTAATGCATTCTAGAATGTGGTTTGCTGGTACAAAAGCCAGATTCCTAGGTGGTTTAACTGTTTTGCCAGATGTTTGGGGACTCAGTCTGAATTTGATCTTGAGATTTTGCAATTTTAGTGGAGCAGCAAAACTGTCTTATTATGAACTAAATGAGCTTCACAAGAAAACCCTCAGAATTAACTGAGATATTTATTTACATGCATTGGAAACTAAAATATGAAGAGCTGTATAAAGACTGAGAGGAAGACTGATAAGAAGGATACTTCGATATTGCTTTCTGGGGAAACAAACCTCATACTGAAGTGTTACATATACATGACTTCATATCTTTGTCTCAGATGTTCTTTTTCAGTTGTTTTGCATTTACCTGACCTCTGGTCATTCTTAGAACACAATCAGTTTTTTAAGAGAGCCCTTCAAACTTCTTTCCGTAACACTAGGATCCAGTTATTATCTCAGTGGCACCTGTAACTGTGAGTATGAAAGCATTTTGCCACCTTGGAGCATTTTCTTCTGTGACTGCTTATAACATGAGGCTGGATGAGATACCTTCCAGGGTATTTCTAGCTGAAATGATTCTATTGTTCTATGAGAAGTATGGTCATATGCTTCTCTGCCCTACTTTGTTGAGATTATCTCAATAATGGTGTAGTTTTTATTTTATTTTGAAATTTAATTTTAATCATTTAAGTTAAAACATGCTGTAATGATTATAGACATGTATGCAGTTATGTTTCACTTTTCTTAACCGAGAGAATAGAAAAACCTAGAGGATCTGGTTTAGCTAAGTAAAAATGTACGAAGCAGGAAGGATCTTTTAAAAATCAAAGAATAGGTGTGTTAGAAATGTTCCAACCTCCACTTCTAATTAGACTTGGTGTTTCAAATTGTAGCACATGATGCCTTGCAGCAACATTTCACTTGAGGCAATTTAAAATATAAATTCAGAGAGCTGTTTTATCAAGTTATTTTTAATATCTTGATAAAGGCTTTTAATTCCCTTTTTTTCACATAAAAGAAATATAGATGTTACATTTGCTATTTGTCCAATGTCTCTACAATTTAGAGTGTTAAATTTGGTAAGACCATAAATGGGCATGGGCAGACCTTGTTAAACTGCTCTGATTTTAGCATTCTGTTAAAAAGGATTTCAATATTTATTTTGTGCAAGTGGTTAGTATTGTTACTATATGGATGTGTAAGTGCAGGCTGTGTTGTGCTGCATGTGCTGCCTGCTGGCTTGTGCCACATAGATCCCTTACCATAGGGGAAAATCAGGGTAGCTCCTACTCAGTACAGGTGATTACATTCCCTGTCTGGCCTCAACTTTATTTAGCAGTGCAGCAAGTTTTTAGATGGACATCCTTTATGTTTGACAGTAGAAATTAGGAATATAGTTGGCTTCTTTGGGAAAATTCTGTAAGAGTTCCAGTGACCAAAATGGGGCAACTTTCCCGTGGATGGGAAAAGCAGGTGTGCTGGGCTGTGGTCAGAGGCCTGTTCGGCTTGGGGCTCTCAGCATATGAAGGGTCATATGGTTAACTCTATTATCTTCCTTTTCTTTTTAGTTTGGTCTCAAAAAAGTAGGATCTTAAGAGGTCCTTTATAGAATCTGAGCACCTTTCTGACTGAGATCATAAAGAACAAGGCGCCTCCTGATACAATTTAACCCACCTCTCCACCCTGAAAAAGCAACCCAACAAACCAAAGCCAAAAGAAAATAATTTTCTAGCATCTTAAGATGTGAATATCCCAGCAGATGGTTGGTCTAAGTGTTAGGCTCTGCTCAAGTGAAAGGCAAGGAAATGCAGGAGGAAAAAGATGTGGCCATGAAGGTAATACTGGGCTGATCCTCAATTTTTTTGGAATCACAGCTTCAGTACTCTTTTCACTGGAGCTTCCTGTAGAAAAATTACAAATACTGTGCTTTTAATCATCACTTGCTCCACCCTGGAAGTCACAGATACCAAAAAATACCTCAGCATTGCACATTAAGTATATGGCTCAACAAGATATTTACAGTTCCTGTGAAGTGTTAGCTGCTTTTGACAGAAATCAGAGGAACACTAAGGGATCAAGTGCTTTATGTGATCAAATCCTTAATTAAGATTTCCCTTTCACAGCTTCAAAGACACTAAGATTCTCTAAACTAATAAAAATACCTGTTTGTTTTCCAGATTACAGACACTTTCTCTGTTATACTTTTTAGTCTTACCTGGTTTTCTCTGTCATTAAAGCCCCAGAGAGGAGCCAAAGGAAACTGAGAATATTCAGCATTTTATGCAGCAAGGCCCTAAAGATTGACTGCATTTCTGTACTTTCACATAATCATTGCATGACAGACAGCCCCCCACCCCCACTGATTTACACTTATAGTAGTTGAAAATAAGCTCATGAGATAATGAGCCAAAGATCAGGAGCAGAGGCCACTGAAGTAATGTTGAACTTGCCCCGGTACTAAGTATGTGTGGCCATAATATGTTGCTGAATTGGAAGGCCCAGGGGAAATAAGTGATTTGTTGCTTTCACCCTAGACATGTTAAAATATGCTAATGTTTTACCAGATGGTATTTCTAAAAGCACATCAGACGTCTGATCTAGGTGAATCATGTTCCTTAGTAGACAGAATAACAGTGCTACCACCTGTATTTTGACAAAAGTTTGCAAAGCTTCCAGTCTGAAATCCTGCATTCCTTAACAAACCTATATGGCTAAATTAATACCATTAACTCCCAGCATCTCAGCAGCAGTGATACTTTAAATATTCTGTTTTTTAATTAAGGTAGGAAAGTCCATCTCCAGTTAGCATCTGAACAAGAAAAATCATTGTTTGTTGTAAAATAAAAATGGAGTAAAATGTTTCTGAAAACATTGTTTTAAAAAAAAGGATTTTGACAGTTTTTCCCTAATAAGGATATTGTCTGATAAAAGCTCCCGTGTGCAGCAATACATTATGTAAAGATATAAATTTATTTAAAAAAACCCAACCGAGTCTGTCAATTATTTAACCGTGTCGGATGCCACCAGGGGGCGGTGCAGTCCCAGGAATGGGTTTAACAACGCCCAGCAGGATCTTTCCTTGGCGTGCGCTTGATCCCCGCTCTCCTGAGCTAAAGCTTCTCCGCGGTGTTCTGCAAAGGCTTTACATTCGGAGAAAAGGTGACTATAATCTTCTTGTGGCCGGCTCGGCGGAGAACTGCAGCAACCTCTATTCAAAATTCCTAAAGAGTATTTTTTTTTCCTCATAAAACAAAGTGGTGATATAACCCTTCTTCTCTCTCATTCTACAGGCTTTGCAAAAGGTGTTTTCTGTTATTTCCTGCTCTGGACAGTTCTCATCACAACTTCTTCTCAGGGAAACTGAAAAGTCTTTGAAAAGAGATATTCCCAGACTTTCCAGTCTGGAAACATTTTAGATGTTTTTAAATGCCTTTGCTTTTCATATTTGGGGTTTTTTACAAGTGGAAATATTGATAGAAACATGCTACTGTGATATGTAAGATTTGAGGCAACTGAGAGTACAACTATTATGCTTAAAATCCTGCTCTCTCTTTTGAGGAGGCCGGTGAGCCTTCCCCGGTGGCTGAGCCCTGGAGGGGAGCCATCTAGGGAACATTACTGCCCATTGATTTATCCATGCCCAGGTGAGAGTGACAGCCATCCTAACCTCGCCCCTGTTTTTCCCTATGGTTCTGTTTGGAGTTCTGTTACCCTATTGGCGTTTTGGCCCGTTGGCCATTCCTTCCCTCTGTACCCCCACTGGTTTGTCCCCCTGCTGGTATTCCCGGGCTACACCCTCCTTCCTGCCCACCCTTTGTTCCCGTTGGCTCATGCCCTTAAACTCCTCCTCTTTGGTCCCTGCTTAAAAACCCTGTGCACCCTCAGACCTCAGTTCTTGTCCCTGGAACCCCTTCAGGGTGCGGGCTGATAACAAACCTCACCTGGGATCTCCATACAAGGACCTCTTCTGCCTGTGCCTTGTCATTTGCTCACCATCCTGCTGCGTGTGCCGCCAGCCCGTGCCGGCCGGAGCTCTGCCCTACTCGGGGAGCTTACGGGAAGGTCGCAGTGTGCAGGCAGCCCGAGCTGCGCCGCGCCACTCTTTCCTTTTTTAACTTCCTAAGGAAAAGGCTGTTATGCAAGACTAAATATTAAAGTGACAGGGCCATTTGAGAAGGTAAGGTGTACATCCAAGACTCCTTAGTTTGTTTAAGAACATACACAAAAGACACTTTTGGGTGTTTTATGGCACATTTGGCTTTCCCTGGGCAAAAGTAATGTCTTCAGAGATTGGTATCCTTGTTGTTGCTGTTCATCCATGGTCATAGAATCATAAAGGTTCGAAAAAACCACCAAGATCATTGAGTCCAAGGTTTGTTAATGAATTTCCAATCTAAGGATAGAATGTACTTCTGCTTCACAACCCATTCTGCCCCCCAGGACGATCTTCAGGGCAGCTTTTAAAGATTATAATGCCTCACTGAATACGCACCAAGCACAACATACTCTAACAAAACCCATGGCAATCCTTATGACTTCTACACAATTACTGATCTTCTTAGATTCAAGTGTGTCTTGATTGATCACAACAGAGTCGTTCCAAGCTTTTTATTGCAATCTGCATTGCAGCCCGCCAAATTGATATTGCTCTGCGAGATAGATGAGAATGTGAAATGCTGCAAGACTTTAACTTTGGAAGGAAAATTTGCAAACTGGGCAAATATAGTAGAGAATTGTAGGAGGAACAATAAATTATGGAAATGCAACAATCAGCTTCAAGTTACATAAAATATGATTTGCACCAGCTCTTTCATGTGTCCAGTGCCAATCAAAAACTTTGTTCTGTTTGGCATTGGGAGTACCTGATGAAGAAGGGAAGAGAGAAGTCTTAAATAGTTTGTGTTCAAACGTAGAAGACCATTAACATTCAGAAATGAAATATTTGTTTTGAGGGATTATTAGTTTTATTCCATTATGTTTACATATGTCTTTCTCATAGGCCAAAGCACATGTCAGCAAGAAAGTGCCAGTACCGTCTGGATGAATGGACTGCTGAACTACACAATGATACTGCCAACTGTCAAGAGAAGTCTTGAATCTGTTAAAAAGTAAAACAATCGTGTGCTGCTGTATTTTTGTGTCCAATATAAGGAATTGAAAAATATAGTTAAAATATTTTGTAAATTACTTAAAACTGGATCCTTGGGAGGGGAAATTGTTTAACATTTTGTGAAATGACAATGATGTATTTCACAGTGAAAATGCCACATGACAGTAACACTGAGATTCCTGGTACACTAACAGTAAAATATCCTTCAGGTAAGGCAGTTGCAATGTTTCAAGTCTGGAAACTGGCAGATGTTTAGCATTTCTTAACTTCAGGCCACAAGTACCTGCTGTTTGATTTAAGGCACTAGAAAAACTACCAGCATGGCTTGAACAGAAGTTGCTGTAGAATAAATAGCCACAATAGATGAACTCTTTTGATTTACTGTTGTTTTATTTGCCCTAGAGTGCACTGCACTATTTTCAAGTGACGCACCTCAGGATTTCACAGCAGACTCTCCTCCCCTTATTCTAGCATGACTGATCCAACATTTGGTTTGCTGGAAAAAGCTGTTTTAAAGCCATTATTTTAAAATCCTGGGATGGTACACACTACCTTTGTTTAAAATCCAAGGAATAGCAGTGCCTAATATTTATTTTAAAAGACTAGCAGCCACTTTTTATTGGATGACATAGTGGAAACAGGTTTTTGCATATCATATCAATCATACCATACCATACCATACCATACCATACCATACCATACCATACCATACCATACCATACCATATCATATATCATATCATATCATTCTTGAAGAATTTTAGATATGCCTCTCAACAGAACTGGTCTTGAGAAAACCCCCTCTTTCCTATGTAAACTCCAGGCAGGTGGTAGCAAAGAGCTAATGTCCTGAAAACACTGCTTCCTGCTTCTGTGTACATACATATGTATATATGTATGTATGTATGTATATATATATATATGGATGTATATATTTTTTAAAGTGTACACAGGAGCCCCTGGGGTTTTTTGATAGAGCTATAAACTCTCTTGGTAGAGAAAAAGAGAAAACCAGGCTTCCCAGTGAGGAACGATGGGATGGTGTGTCAAAACTTGAGGAAATCACTTCTAATGGAATCCCTCAATCTGCTTCAGGAGGTGTTGGCTAAAATGTACCACACATGATATGTTTCTGCAATGCTGCACATGGCATGAAGGAAAAAACCAGGATGCTTTGGCTCAGTCCCAGAGATTTGATATCATTGGCATAATTGAAACCTGGTGGGATGAGCCCTGTGACTGAAGTGCCCTGTTGGATGGTTAAAGGCTTTTCAAGAGGGATAGGCAGGGCAGAAGAGGAGGGGGTGGCCTTGTATCTAATAGCTGGGACAGAATGTGTGGGGCTCACATTTGGCAATGCCACAGTTGAGAGCCTCTGGATAAGAATCAAAGGGCAAACAAATAATGCAGATGTCACCGTGGAAGTCTGCTACAGACCTCTCAGCCAGGACAATGTCACCCACAAGTTATTCTTTGAGAAAATAAGGAACTCTTCCAATGAAACTGCCCTTGTCCTTATGGAGGACTTCAACTTGCCATAAATTAGCTGGGAGCATCCCAAATAGTACCTCTCAAAGCTGAATTCTCCCAGTTGTTTAATTCACTACATAATCGATGTTTATCCAAGCATCTCTTCATTTTTGTTGTCTGTTTGTAAACTGTTTACCGCATCCCTTTTTGATGAAGTGGTCAGCACTGAACAGTAGTTCAGAGGAAGTTCTCTCATTGATTTTTATGATGGTGTTCACTTTCAATACCGTTTTTAACATCACTCTGTTTGCATCCTAACATTCATTCTATTGATCAGTGCCATGTATTAAGCAGAGACTCTTATTGACTTGTTCACAGAAGTATCCAAGTCCTTTTTTCCCCTCTGCAATTGCAGATAATTTAGAGTCCTGTAAGGTGCATTAGTAGGTCAGATTATTCTTCCCAATGTCTATCATTAGCTTTTCTTTCTGAGCCCTGCAAGGGAGGCAGGCAGGCAGTGGTGTTGCAATCAGGCTTCCCCCCGAGGTGCACAGTTTGAAATTTGGTCTGGGACTCTGCAAGCACACTGCATCAGCTGCCATCCAGCACAGGCGTGGAAAGAATCTCTTCCCCACAGAGACCTGTCCTCTTTAACATCATTGTGACCCTCCTTTTGCTCTCACAATTACTCACTCCAGCTGCAGGTTATCAGAGGAGGAAATGCTAAAGAGAAGGTGACATGTCCTTAATTCTCTCACAGAATTGTGCCTCAGAAGCCTAGGTTTTACTGCAGATTATCATGTATGAAGAAATTATTTCCTAGTATTACCCTAAAAATCATCAGATACATAGCTGGTGAGCACTACGATTTAGGATGAGAAATGGCAAGATAACTGCCTTAATTTAAGTTGCTAATCTCAGTCCTATAAAGTTGTCTGTGGCCTTTGCTTAAATGTTCCATTTTTAAGGGAACTGAAGGCTTCCTGAAAAACTAACCTCACAGCTGTTGTCAAAATGCTCAGTGTTTTGGGATTTTGTTATTCTTTAATATGTGCTTTTAGTTGGTGTTCCTCTCTGCAAACTATCCTGTGAGTTGAGCGCTCCATGCTGGGGAGCTGAGCACACTGACCAACCAACACAGGCTGTCTGGTACAGGCAAATACAAAAAGCAAATAACACACAGGGGAAAAAACACAAAATGTATGGTAGCATGGAGATTAAAAACTTTCTTTTCCCAGCAAAAAGGAAGAGAAAGTTTAACATTAGAGTGGTCAGCATGGAGAGATATTTAAATGAATAATCTAGATTTCATGGATGTAATAAGCAACTGCTAAGAGATCAGTTTACCCTCTTGGGCTTTTGCAGTGTAACATTTTGCTGCTTGTTAAACTAATAACAAGGATTAAACTAGATTCATTTTTTTCTGGCAGATTAAGCACCTGTCTTCTGTCAGGTTCCCTGCTCAATACTTCTTGCAAGTGCTTGCTCATAAAAGAAATTTGTCAGCTACAAAACATTGAACTAGGAATGATTCTTTGCATACATTTATAACTCAATAGTAACACAAGTTATATTTGCAATTTAACTTTCAATTACTTCCTGGAGGAATACTGTCCAGGAGAGAGCCTGCTCATTGTAACTTGCTCAGTTATGCCCTATAAGGATGATTAAAAGTAAGTGTCACAGGAGACTCTTTCTCCTGATTACACATCCTTCTGATTACTCTTGCAAAAGGATGTAAATACAGTATAACTGTTACCTCTGAATAATCTAATAATAATGCTCAACCCATTTGAAAACTCAAACCACGCCCCTCCTCTGTCTTACAAGCTGTTGGCACTAAAATGTCAGCCAGGCCTCTAGAAATATGATTTTTTTTTCTGGGGTTTTTTTTGTTTGTTTGCTTGTTTGTTTGTTTTGGCTTTTTGTTTTTTGTTTTATTTTTCTTTCCCAAGGAATGATCAATATTTAAAAATGAGAAGGAATCAGCTTAACTTCTCTGTTACTGCTGTGCAAACTCCAATCTTCTGATTAATTTATTGACAGCACCATGGCTAATCCAGGGCAGACAGTCAGGATTGCTGAGGTGTACCTTAGCAGAGTTTAAAAAATAAGCTTGTTCATGAAGCATGAGAACTGGCAGCATCCTGCTCAGCCTCTCTGCTGTGTTGGGGGTTAATGCACAAGACTTCCTTATTTTGCATAAAGTTTTTTTTCTATCTAATGGAATTTAACTGTAGAAATGTGAAGCTGATAGGGTAAATGGTACCTTCCTTGTAAGGTGCCACATTACTCTCTGCTTTCTCCTCTCTCACCTTAGAATTGTACAACAGCTATACCACTCTCAGGGCCATCAGGGAGAACAGTTGTTTTTGTACAGGTCTTAGGAGTTTACAGTGTGAGCTGTAAATTAGACAAAGAAAACTCTAGGTAGGGCAAAAGGCTTCAGCAGCCTACAGTCACTCTCTGAGGCACGATGCAAGGATGGTGATGTGGAGGTGCCCTGCAGGGCTGTTCAGGCTGATGGGCAGGAAGTGACATTGCAGTGTAAGCTCCCACAAACTATGAGCAGTGAGAAGTCATCAAAATACAGCATCATGTCTGAAACAAAACCACAGTGTAGTCCTGTTAATTGAAGTATAACCAAGATAACCAAAATGCCAGGTGTGCGCCAGGTAGAGACCACGCACACAAAGCACAGAAGTTATTTGGGAAATGCTGGAGTCAAAATAGCTGAAGAAGACTTACTTTGGGGAAAAAAATCCACAGGATAACTCAAATTGTATTGACTTATGTACTGTCTGACCCTTTGGCAATTTCTGCTTTATACACACCCCAAGCATGAACAGGCATATGACATGTCATGTAGATGCAGTGAAAATACATTGGGGAAAGTCCTCAGGAACAGCTGGATGGGAATCTGGTTAGGCATGAAATGTGCAGAAAACAGCAGAGGTTCTGTACCTATTACAGAAGCTGGAAGTGTCTTCTCTTTCTTCGTACTGTGCCTTTTGTATTCAGCTTTCAGATCAACCTGAGGCTTTAAAGACCTTTTCCTGGAAATGCATTCTGAGATTGAGGAATTCTGTGAGTTCTTTGAAAATAATAAGTACTTATTGCGACTTAGGAACAGGAGACAGAATTAGACAAAGGAGTTTGGGTCTTTTTTCCCTTGTAGTTGCTTGCCTACTTTTTCACAGCATTTATAGAAACTTTGATATTTTGTCATACTCTTGTTCTTCCTTTTTTCTACAAGTTTCTTGGCAGTCAAAACAGTTTTTTACACAAGATGGTAGCAAAAATCCAAAAATGTATGTGTCCATTTCTTTTGGGAGCTTGTTTCTTTCTGAAAAGATTAAATGATACAAAAAATCATAGAGTAGCTATACAATGAAACAGAATATACCTATTTATTTAAAATTTGTTGTCATTGAATGCAAACAAATCCTGCTATTATAATCACTTACTTTGAGATGCTAAGTAGTAGTCAAAGTTTTACTGTTTCTCACTATCCTCTACCCTTGATACTCTGTACTGAGGTAGAGAAACATTATTGTACCCACCTTTTGGCAAATTTCTGCTGTCACCATCACATCAGAACTTAATAAATGAGAAATAATTTTCATTTTGCCAGAAGAAAACTGCTCAACAACAGTCAGGACATTTCTTTTGTGGCCAATCCTCTCTGGCCTTACCTGATCTTCTCCTGTGAGACTCAGCTATGTCTTTCATGAGTTTAAAATCTCAGGTCTTGTGAGATCCTCCCTCTTGAAGTCTCACAGGCAATCACTGCAATTATATTACTTCCTGTCCAGCCAGCCTTTGCTCTATGAATGAATCACTTATGAGCAGAAAGCTGTTATATAATGTCAGCTTGAGAGTTTAAGATTAAGACTCTAATTTTCATTGCACGGTATCCACAGTGGGCAAAGTAATGTGCTGGAAATAAAAGTGTTAGCATTAATAAATTATGGGGAAAGAAAAAGTAGGATGCTTGTGTTTGACCTGTTGCAAAATACCGATGGATAGAAAATAGAGGTGTAAATCGGTCAGAGTGAAGAAAACCAAATCCATCTAGTGAATAGGTGATCAACACAATACAGCCCCTTTGGTGAAATAGAGACAGCTCAGGCAAAGGATTCAGTTCACGCTGTACCAGGAAGGGACCCCACATACTCCTGTGAATCAGCCATAGATCTACAACAGAGTGACCTTTTCTCATCAAGAAAGAGTAGCTGTGGGGGAATGCCAGCAGGAATTCCACTGTCAAGTGCTGTTTCTTAAATGCACTGATGCAGTGAACATCTTAGTGTGCTCTTTTCTCCATCAGTATTGATGGTGAATTAGGGTAGGCCATAGACTGTGGCTTTCCTGAATAATCAGAGTTAGAGCCATCCTGTACTACTGCTGTAATATGACCAGGACTGATTTTTCTTTCTATCCAGCCGTTTTAGTTTAGCTCTATTTTCTCTTCTTCTTCTTCCTCTTCCTAATAAATACACAGGATGAATCTGTGCCAGATAGTATAGTTAATTGCATTCACTTCTTAACTAAACATGACAGACTATAGTGTGCAGTCTAAATTATATGTCCATTTATTAACACCTTACAAATTTTGCATGAAGAAATGTAGATAAATTCCAAATATTAACTGTAAATTGAAACTACTGGGGTGTAACAATATATGGTAGAGAAAAATGCTTTTGCCTTCTCCTCTTGCAAGCAAAGAAGTAATATATAATTGTATGCTTTTGTAACAAGGTATATTTTGATAGTAATGAGGTTTTTTGTAACTGAATAAAGTGACAAATAGACTGAATTGTCCAGGTTAGGATAAATGCCCAGACTTTTTTATCTCTGCACCTCACTGCAGGATCATGCACTTGTTACCAGCCCATTTCTGTTCCCCCAGCTATTTTAATCCTTTTGACTACTGCCTGTGGTACTGACTGGAGGTGTTTATAGGCTGGGATAAATATACTACACAGTTTCTGAGAGATTCTTTATTGCATGCTGAGTATGTCTGATGTTTCAGGTTTGCTAAGTATGCACAGATCAAAGGTGAACTTAGCACTGAACTTACTACCATGTATGATTTATCTGAGGAATACCTGTCTTTTCAGAAGTCTCATAGCTTATGCTGTTGGATGTCTGAAAAAAATGCAAGTATCACAAAACACCAGGAAAGTTATATCCTTGTGTTTTGTTTGACTTGAGATGGAGCATAGGATTTTAATGTCTTCTGAGGGATAGTTGATGATAATGCCTTTCATTCTCCAGGATCTGTTTGTCATCTGGTTCTGGTGCAAATCAATACGATATACATCCCTGCCATTACAGCTACACAGGAATTTTTTCGTATCTATTTTATACAAGAAATCACATACTTGACAATGAAATGTTTGCTTGCAATTTATTCTCTGTCTTCTGCCAATGAGAGAGTAATGGGGCTATACATGCTTATTTTTCATATAAACATGAAATGGTTTGTGTTGGGGACCTTAAAGATCATCTAGTTTCAGTTTGTAATGAAATGATTAAAGTTTGGACAAGATTTTCTACTCCAGTGTTTGGGGATCTTTGTTTTTCATTATGTAAACATCAGTATCAAGAATTGCAACAGAAAATGTCACAGTATTTATATAGCCATCAAATTAAAGGGAAAACTCCTATTTTTGCATACAGTTAAAAAAAAAAATCTTCCTAGATATACTATGCTTGCAGGACAACTGTCAGAACTAGGGAATCGGTAGTATTGTCTAGTTTAAATGCCTTTTTATGCCTATTTTCATAGTTAGATATGGCCAGCATTGACTCTAAAGGTGAAACAGTGGGCTTGTCTTTAAGAATATATGGTGAGGTTTATTGTGGTTTTTACTCAGTCTCCTGGAATGGAGTGGAGAGGGTTTTGTTTTTTAGAGTTCAATTTAGTTCTCCAGAGTTTTATTAATTTGCTCACATAAAATGGTACTTTGGAAATCCTTAATGTGTTTTCTCGTAAGACTCAAAAGCAGGTTTGCTTTCTTATGGCAACTGCTGGCTTCCTTGCTTTGAAGTGCTATTATTGATACTTGAACTCTATATGATCAATACTGTGACATTTCTATGGGTCTGGTTCTGGATCATTACAGCTGGGAAAAGCTTTGTTGTTAATTGCAGTGAGCATCAAAAGATCCATGCTGGATCATGCTTTTAGTATTAATCTCCACCATAACAAGGCTACAGCATAAGATCAAAAAGTATTCGATTCGTTTTTGATAATTTTTATAGTTCTCAACTTAGCTTGTTTCCACCTCCCACAATGTTTAAAGCCGTCATGATTTCTGCTGATCTGGATTTGTAAAATAATTATTAAAAGCCTTTGATATTTATAAGATATTTGAAACATTTCTACTAATTAATTATTGATTCCTTAAGTGATGCAATCTTACCAATTTGTAATAAATATTTAAGATTTCTATGAAATAAAGAGGGTTGATTTGTTGTTTTTGTCTGTGGGTGGTTTTCTGTTTGTTTGTTTGTTAATTTTACCTTCATGATTTTGTAATTTGAAGCAAGAAGACTTTTAATACTACTCAAAACATTTTTATCTATGTGTATTTTAATGTGTACTATATATATTTGTGTTAGTGTTGATAGATTGTCCTTGAAATCAGCAAAACCTATCAGTTGTTCTATGTCCAAAAGAATCACAGAATTGCAGAATATGCCTAGTTGTAAGGGACCCACAAGGATCCTTGAGTCCAGCTCCTCACCCTGGACCATCCCCAAGAGTAACACCATGTGTCCAAGGGTATTGTCCAAATGAGCTCTGTCAGGCTGGTGCTGTGACCACTTCCCCAGGGAGCCTGTTCCAGTGCCCAAACACCCTCTGGGTGAAGAACCTTTTCCTAATATCCAGCCTAAACCTCCCCTGGCACAGCTTCAGCCCATTCCCATAGGTCCTGTCACTGGCCACCGCAGAGCAGAGATCAGTGCCTGCGCCTCCTCTTCCCCTCACGAGGAAGTTGCAGACTGCAGTGAGCTCTCCCCTCAGTCTCCCCCAGGCTGAACAGACCAAGTGACCTCAGCCTCTCCTCGTACAGCTTACCATCAAGGCCCCAGTAAGCCAGTCTGCACATGTCAGTAATTTCACACACTCAAAATCCTAAACTATAATGTGCATGGTCTTGGAGTAGATTATGAAGGCTGATGAGTACCTTTATACCATGTGTCGGGAGACTTGGGACTTAAGAACTTTAGAAAGTAAATTAAAAAGCTAAAGTCAGACCATTCTTCAGCAAAATACATGATTCTGTTTGAGTTTCAGAAAGTAGAATCTTATCTCCAAAGTAATCCACTGACATGTTTCAGCACTCTGAACCGTCTGATAAGAGCTAATCAATCAATTTTCAAAGCCTGACTGCTGTAGGAGGACAATGTAGTGTCAGTGTGAGACTGCCTTCTTCTCAGGTTATTTCCCAACACCTGAGAAAAAAAGGATGTGGAAAATATGGTTTTGTTATCTCATATTTTTTAAATAATGCAGAGTTAACTTAGCTTGTGAGAAAATAAGTTATAACAGGTCACTAGCACACTCTGCTGAGACTTCTCTTTCTACTCACATTGAGTCAATTTGGGATCTTTTACCAGTCACAGAGAGGATCTGCAGCGGTTACATATTGGTGGTTCAACAAGAGAGAGAGCTAGATAGCTAAGATCAATTGGCTAGGAGGCTGAGTGTTAATATCCTCAGCACATCCAATGAAGGGAGTCTCCTAATCCAGCACTTGCCTCTCAAGTGGGGGAGGCCGTTTTGTATCGGCTAATTCTTCTTGTTGAATTGCTATCTTTTTCTCTGCTTTTATTTTTTTCTCCCCTTGAAGATTTTACCCTTTTATCTTAGTATTTTTTCTCATAAATTCCTGAGTTCCTTGTTGTCCCATCTCTGCACTTCTGAAAATTCCTTCAAAAGAAGTTCTTTCTAGCTCACTTCTAAGTCACTTTTTGAATTCAAAGGTTTGAGACTTTGAATTTTTATGTGGCTCATATGCACTTTCAAAGTTTCTTGACAAAATCAAATATGTTAACCGGGAAGGTTTTTTTGGCCAAAATATGAAATATTTTGCCCCCTTCAATCTTACCATATGGGCCACCAAAACATTGTCTAGACTGTTATCCTTGTGTGCTGAATCTTCTGGCATGTTGTTTTGGCATTTGAAAATACTATACAGACATATTTTAAACTTGGATAAAAAATCTCTTTATTTCAGACAGTTAAGGCATTTTTCAGTGTACTTTTCTTTCATACCACCATCAAGCACAATCCTGTGTTTTCATGGCACCTGTTCACAAAGCTGTTCTTTGTCCTCTGCTACATGGCCCTTGACAGGCTGGGCAAGATGCTGCTTTTAGCATTGTGGCACTCTAATGTTATTAGTGCTTCTCTTTAAAACTCAAAGCTATCCTTTCCTTGAGAGAGAAATTAAATTTATGGAGTTAAGCTCAAAAAGGATGTCTAAATCATGTAGTCTTACCTCCTCCGTATGGCAATATCAAATTTTATATTTAGTTTACATCAAACCCGAATGCTTGCTAAGTCTTGAAGTCCTACATGGCTTGTGGTAGGATCTTATCTGTAATCAGCTCACTAGGTCACTTTTGTTTGATGTCTTTTACTATGCACAATGAAAACAGGAGAAACACAGCTGAAGAGCTTTATGTCCTTTCATGTGAGTATTTTTCCTCCTGAATCCTTGAGCCATTCACTATCTCAATAAATACACTCCTTTTTCAATTTTATTATCTGAAGTGACTTCAGCTCACTGACTTTCTTTCATCTTAACAACAGTTTTGTTGCCAGTTCAGAGCCTTGGCCGCATAGCTGTGCTCTATCAGCTGAAGCTCTGTGCAGAGAGTCCCAGGATCAGAGTCCACCTTAGGAGGAACTGACTGGGAGACAAGGTAGAGAATCTGAGTAGTGTCTGATGTTGCAGAGACACGATGATATCCCACGTGAACTCAACACTCTTTTTGTTAGATTTTATAATGTTATTGCTACCTCTTTTAGAAGATGTTTTGGTGAGTCATGAGAAAGTTACTTATAAGATTGTTGAAACCCTTCTGAGTAAATAGACTTGTATACTAAACACGTACCCTGCATGTGAGTTTTTGGACACAGGTCTCCAGTATTCCTCTCTATTGTAACAAACATTGTAACGCTGTGATAATTTATTCAATGATTCATGTTCTTTTTTAACAATAACTATCTTATTATTTACTGCTGTCTTGTGAAGTTTCAGTGTGATTAACATTTGTTTCTGGGATGGTATTGAATACATTTGCTGTATAATTATTTGTATATACTCTCTTTGATCCATACTCTCCATAAAGTCATAGCCATAATTAATGTCACAGGTCTCTGTTTATTTCCAGAGATAAAAAAAAAATGTATTAATTCCCATAGCTCATTCGGACCTGCAGGGGAATAGCAATTTTTAGATCTAAACTAGCTATTCAGCATTCCCCTTTGGTATTATTAATTTTGTTTTTTCGGAGCAACTGCTTGAATGTGTACCAAATTAACATATTTAGCACTAAAATTAACTACATTCAGATAACTCAACTGTTTAAAAAACCCCTGGGAAACACATACACATAGATCTTTGCAACTCTGAATGTAGGCAAAAACAAGGGACATACAGTCACAGAGTATAATATTGTAATAAAACATCAGAACACGTAAAAACCTCAGTCACCAAGTTATTGGGTTCATATGGACTCATAATTAATTCGTAGTCTGCCTCAAATGTGGCTGGGGGAAAGGACATAAACCAGGAATGTGGGGTTTTGTTGTTTTCCCCTCTGTGACTTCTTTTCTGCCAGATTCTAAGT
>WEKY01058292.1:0-17367 GCA_013390045.1 Picathartes gymnocephalus
TGTTCTTAGACTTGTGCTAAGAACACCAGTGTAAAGTAAATAATTACCCCTAGAATGGGAAAACCCTCCTATCCAAACATGAAGCTTATTAGTTTAAAATTTATCTCAAGATAATAGTTTTCATTCTAGTTCAAAGAAGTCCTTCTCCTCTGCTCGATTTCATTTCCATTGCAGAATATTTTATTTCCACCTTTCTAGGAGACACTGCATGGTTCCAGAACTTGTTATTCCATTAAGCAAAGAAAAGTTTTGGTGAAACTGCATGATCTATCCTACACAGGTGGTTAGACTTGAATAGTACATTGACACTTTGCTCACCCTGAAACTCCAGTGAATCTCTCTTATCACTAAAAGGAATTGCAGCATATATTTCTCACACATACCTAAGCTCTGTATAATCATCTTGGATGCTACCAGAGCTTGCAAACAAAATACAATACAGAAGTGCTCAGATATAAATTCTGACTTCGTGTTTATGTAAAATATAAATCTGTTCAGATACTGAGTCCCACAAGCACATAACGTCATCCAAACTCTCTGGCTACATTTCACATGCAATACTACAACTGGAAACCATGAACACCCAACAGAATTCAGTTCAGTTCCTCCAAAGTATGTAGAGAAGAGAAAAAATTTGGATTTGGGGGTGATAAAATGCTATTGGCTGAGAACATCATAGAACTCACTGTTAAGAGGCACTGTGAAACAGTAGTGGCATGTCACATCCTATTTAGAAATCAATAAATATTCAAGATTAGATTAAATAAAGCAAGATTTCTATATTCTCCTTAAGAAACTGTAGCAATAAAAGACAGAACGAGCTTAAATGTCTACTTGTTATTGTTTTGCTAATTGGTAGGATTGTTTCTCTGTTCCTCCATGTGGCCACTCATTTCAGATTAAAAAATCCAATAGAATTCCTACTTTATTTCCCATGAGTTTTTCAGTATGCAACACATCATGTGCACCACTAAGGGAAAGCTGTGGCTATACAAGGCTTTTTTTTGGGCACAACATCTCCTTGAATTTACAAATATGTGTGGCACAACCATCTGTAACAAAACAAAAATCAACAATCACATTTTCTTGCCATAATGTATCCTGCAAACAAGTTATAAACTTATTCCCTGAATCAGTAACAACTAACGATTAATAATATTTGCCCCTCACTTTTCTGCCACAGAGATAGGGACTTTCAAATATGCTAGCTTGTTGTTTGTCATTTATCATTCAAGCTAAATTTTAAATTTAATTTTCTTAATGGCTTAAAGAGTATATTTCTGCAAGATTTAATTGCTCAAATGTGACAATCTCTCATCCTTGAACCATTTATCGTGCCCAGTAGGTTCAGTAGGTTAGTTTAAGTGCAGTGGAACTGCTTCAAATATGAATGAGAAATAAATGTTATAAAAACAAAAAACCCTAAACCAACAATAACAATAATTCCAGGGAAGATGCAAAGCCTAACAAGGCTTTGGAGATAAGAGTGGTTAGAATGAAGGACCAGGCATCTTGGGCTGCATTAGGGAAGCGTTGTCAGCAAGACAAGAACATGGACAATGTGTGATTGGTCATCAGTCACTAATGACAGTATATTGAAGAAATAGATTAACTGATCTTTGAGACACTAGATGCTTTTGTGTTCTTTGCACATCAATATTCCACAAGTTCAAATTGCCCATGTAGTTTTAAAGGTTCAACTCTGAAAATGCACTTTTTTTCTGACACCATCTCATGTGATGACATGCAACAAGTATAACAGAAAGTTAGTACATATGTTAGCAATCAGACAGATTCAGCTTAGGAACCATACAAGGCACAGAAAATGTGGTCCTGGTCAGGATTAAAATATTATTAACTCCTGGTATATTCAAGTTTAGCAACTGTCAACCTACAGTGCATCAGATCATATACCCGTGATACAGTATTTATAAAAAGAAGAGATGCATCCATAGATACACCTGATGGTTCTATACAGCAGAAAACAATACAGGGAGCCATGGGGTTAATTATCATATTCTGCACGTTCAAAATCTGTGAACAGCAATATTTTGCAAGTACCTAAACTGCCATGAAAAAAAAAAATCACCAAAAGCCAACAGTGTGCAAAACCATGATAGTAAAAATAAAATCTTAAAAAGCAAATTTATTTTTCATAAAACATGATTTTTATTAGAAGAATATTGTCAGGTAGTCACAAAAATAAGAATGGCAAAGGTATGGCACTTCCCACCACTATGATGTGTTCTAACTTAACTTTCTTTGAAGACTACTTCATTCAGTGGGAACGTTTGAGAAGGAAGATAGTTGACATTTTGTAATTTCTGATTCGCCTATTATAACTGTGAAGACACAGAAATAATAATAAACAATGACAACTAAAACCACTGAGGAAATAAACAAACCAGATATACTTTGGCTTTTACTACAAGCCAGTAACATACCTCAGATTTTCTTTCAGGCTTATGCAAATACAAAAGTGCTGGCATCAGAAGTAGTCACATCAACCTTGCAGCTGATGAGTCTCAGAATAGAGCTTAGAAGAAAATATATAGATATGCTAAAATGGAAAGAATGAAAACTATTTGAATGTATAGATGGGTGTTAAGTGAAAATGATACTGCAAGATGTCAGTGTGAATGAATAAAACAAACATTCAGGGAAGGAGCAAATACAAGATGTCTCATGTACGAGGTACACTTGAAAAAGAACAGGAGTTACCTCAATTTCAGAGTCACACATAAAGTCCCACACAGGCATGGTCATCTCTTCCCCACAGTATTAATGGAAGAAATGCAAATTATGATAGTAATAATGAAGTTCATTTCCTCTCTTGACAGCTGTTCCAGCTTGTCAGTAAAAGTTGTTGCTTAGTTTACAATACAAATATTCAGATCACAACGCTTCTGCCATATAAATGCTGTAAATAACTGGTTTAGCATGACATAAAAAAAATTTCAAGATTAAATTTCTCTGTCAACACACTGCAATTTTTCTCTCTGCATCTTCTGCATATGCAAAATAAAGAAGCACTGAGTCTTTATGCTATGGATACTTGAAGTATTTCACACTTCTAGGATGATTTTCCCATTTTTACTGCTAGCAAAAGGAAAAATGAAAGTTAGTTCAATGTACAAAACTGTATTTCTGAAGAGAAAGTGCTTTTTATCTGGCAGTGTCCAGTGTATTTGATCTGGAAATGGTAACTGACTTTTATTCTGCCAGATGAAACTGAACATTTGGACACTAGTAAAGTTTGAAACCAGGCAAAGATCAGAGGAAGAAAGCAGGTTTTATTCCAGTGAGTGCCGTGGCAGGGTTAGCTCTGAGTGAAAATGAGGAAAGGTAAGGAACTCCAGTGGACAGAGAAGAGCTCCGAAGCCACTCTCACACTGCTACCATTTGTGTGAGAACACCTTGTGACAGTTCATTTACCATTAAGAAGAACATGTGAAAAATTTGTCCTAGCCTCAAGACCACTCAAGCTGACCTTGGATTTAAGATGCTAGATGGTGTGTGAAGTTAGAAGGAAGAATGGTACAGCTGAGTTACCAAACTGGAACTCCACTTCTCTGTTGGCATCCTGTCGCTCCTCTCACATTTCTTTGCCTAAACACACTACAACTGCAATTTTGAAATGAACTTCAGGGATGGTTCCTCTCTTTGATATCATATTAGAAAATTATTTTCTGTCATTTCATTTCAGATAGAAAACCACCAGAGCACCTGATTAGATGCCAAACAAGAGGTGTGGCATCACAAGTCAATCAGAAGAAGAAGCTGACAGGCTTTTAGGTAAGACTGAGCAACAGAGGTTCTTAAAAGTGAAACAATCCAGCAAAAGAAGGCAGAAAAGAAGGGTAATGTGACCTCCTATTTGATCGTCTACTTTAACCATTAAAATAACATTCTGTGCAGAAGTAAGAAAGGCAAAACTACATTGTCAAGTACAAAGAAAAATGCCAAGAGAAGATAAAAATGTGTGACTAGACAGAAACTCATACATAAAACAAACAAACAAAAACCTGAAACAAAATGAATGCCCCTCCCCCTTCAGAAGAGTTCAAAAGTTATGTAGAATACAGTCCTGATACGATCATGAAAGGAGAAGTAGGTAAAACCTGGAAATGTTATTTCAATTATTAGTTATATTTAGCTTGCACACAGGGAATGCCAGAAAAACTGGCATTATTTATACACAAGCACCTGCATCTTTTCTAGGTAGTTACAAACACTTTGTCTATTATTGCCATTAAAAGCAAAACCCCTCAATTTGTACATTTGCATGTTCTGTTGCAAGTGAAAATGTTAAATCATTTCTCAATGAAGAAGTGTGTGGTATTTTGGAAATCTTTCCAATAGAACATAAATTGAGTTTTCATTAAAATAGTACACTGAGGTAAGTACACGTTTAAAATAGTAAGCTACTTTTTAATTAAATAGTTTCTTCGGCTGCTTTTCAATGCCCTGCTCTGCATTTATTTGACCTCAGCAAGGACTCAAAAACTGCACTTAGAGAAACCCAGAAGAAAGGAATCTGATCTTATTACCTGTGATTCCCACATTTCAAGTACTGATGAAGTTGGTGAACTGTTTAAAGAGACACCTAGAACAGGTGACAAGTCAGGATCTCATAGAAACACAGACTATCAACTGGATTTTGGGAATATGATAATTCCCCTTCCACAAAATAAAGTCTGCATTCAATATCAGACTCAAAATCTGCAGGCGCCAGTGACACAAAATTGCAGGGATTTGGCAGGAGGTAACATTAGAGGGGCCTAAGGACTCTTTCTGGCTTCAGATCAAAAACTAAAACCCACTAGTACAGAAAGGTTAACAAAACATCAGCTTTCTGCAACTAATTTTCCTTTTGACAGCATCACAAAGATTTTTCTGCATGTCAAAACTTCAGCCAAAGGAAATGAGTAATTCATTGTGGCTTGTTAGAGTAATTTGTGTTCTGATCTTATAAAGGAGATACTTGTAGATAGCTGCATTACCAAAATAAAAGTAAGATAAGCAATATGCCTTAATTGTGCACATCTTCTAGCGAAACAAAAAGGCAGCTTGCAGTAGCTTAAAAAGGTAAGGATTTCCACCAAATATGACTCGCTGCAAAGGTGGCTATCAAAACATAATGTCAACTACTAACTTAGTGATGTGTGAGAATTTAGAAGAAGGCATGGAAAATGCAGAAGACTGCTAGAGGAGGTTCTTCCAAAATGTATAAACTTGTCTTTTCCATCAAGCATGTTCAGATGCAATGCAAAGGGACTTCTGCAAATGCAGCACACCATACAGACACGTAAGTTTTAAAATCAGTTTTCTCAGGCTGGGAGGGTGAAGACACTAGTAGAAATAAATTCGGTTGTTGCAGGAAAAAAGGATTGCTTACCATTGGCATAATTATCACCAATATTGCAAAGATAAAGAAAACAGCCTGTGATTTACAGAGCAGGTCAGCGTATAGGACTTCAAATGTTTCTAGGCTAAAAGGGGAAAAATGGCCTAGATATGCCATTTTACTATTTAATTTGAGCAAAATGTAGAAAAATTGTTCTCTGACTTAAAATTGAAAGCAAGAACAAGGCTACACACTGAGTTTTCTCCTTTGATCCTACTTCTTATAACGTCCAATTCCAACCAAATTTTTCTGCCACAATGAACCACACAGTTCATAGCTGAAATGATCATAGCAGCAATTCTGCAATAAATCTGATCAAAAGAATGTTTAGATTCAATTAAAGCCATTCACCCAAAAGTTCGACAAAGTTCTCATAGATTCCTGAACTCTTCTGCACAGCAGTGCCATCCTTACCTTACAAGGCAAATAAAACACGCGGCAATCTTTATTTTCTCAGTTTCTCTGCTCGGAACACCAGTCCCTTTCCTCATTCTCTTCTAGCAACAGCTGTGATTTCTCTTTTGCTGCAGCATGAGGGTCCCAGGCTCCGCGGCCCCCGCTCGGGTCCGCCCCGTCCTGGCTGCCAGCGCTCAGCACCATGGCCAGCGCCGCGGCTGGCGGCGAGAGCGCATCTCGCCGGACCGAGAGCTGGCAGCGCCGAACAGACACCACCGATCGCTGCCCTCCCTTCCCCGAGCTGGTAGGTCAGACACGCTAGTTACAACATATGGCTTGCCCTGGTGCTGTTTCAAAGCTGCCGTTGTTATTCAGTGACACCGCATAGCACTGAATTGGGAAAAAAAAAAATTGTTCAGGGTAAACGTTGTTTGCGACAAGTAAATGGTTGTAGCTTTTAGAATTTCATTATAATGGTGGCAAAAGGACAAGCATCGGTAAATGACCTATGTGTTGTGGTGTTATGATGATGCAATTTTCACTTTGGATGGGATGTCTCCTTGTGGATATAAGGGAAGTTTGTGAAAACTGCGTGAGGAACGTAAGCTTCGATGACGATTCTGGTTTGTTTTGGCAACAATAGTAACTGGTTTACAAAATGATGCTACAGACAAGCAACTACTGACCTGGGTAGTACAGAACTGTAATTATTCACTATCTCTGTTTCTCCAGTTTATGTTCAAATTTCATTATGCTCCAAGCAGTGCCCTTGGGAAAAGCATCTGGGGAATTCAAAACACATCTGCTACAGATATGCTACATAAATGTACATATAATGTTACACAAACACACAGCGCCGTAGAAATAAGAGTGACTAATGTCACACTTTGATTCAAATACAATTTCCTGACATTTTTTTTTTATGCAGGGTAGCCTCACTTCTAAACATAATAAAACTGATTTTGCCTAACTTGAGTTAGGAAAGCCTTATCAATATATCTTACTCATTGTCCTTTTAATATAAGAAACACGTAGGCAAACTCAGCGGTTGAATTTGATTCCATATCCAAATTTGGTGGAATTATAAGCTTTCTGAATGACAGGTATGTAAATGGTGCTGTGTTCCATATCACACATTTTCTGGACCTCTACTGCTACTCAGCCTCCACCCCTCCTCCATGCAGCTTTCTGCCAGTAACTGACAGAAAACACATCTGCAGATACTCTGACTTTTTAATTTTCCTGCCTATTTAAAGATCTTGCATTTGAGTTCATAAATCATTGAAATTATCTTTTTCCATAGGAAAAAAAATAATATATAGAAACAAACAGTTAAATTTCATCTCAGCAGAATCACAAGTCATGCTGAAAAGCTCCAGATGACATGTATTTAAAAGATATCCATGCAAAACTGTTTAGAAATTAAAAACAACTGACTTACGGAATAAAGTGTGCTCTTGTGTGGTTACTTGAAGGTACCTTAATCCACAGCAGAGGCCTGGAATGTACAAACCTCCCTGTCTGATCCTATGCCCACATTCGTAACTTCAGTGGTACCGTGATCTGCAGGAGTTGTGCACAAGTCACATGGGCTGCATCTGCCCCCAGTAAAATGCAAATACTTGTACTGCAGTATACTGTTGGGAAAGGCAGGCTGAATTATCTTCATTTTATCAACCATTACAGCACCTTACTGACTAAAATTAAGTGCAAAGCAGGAGACAACTGTGACAACATATCCTGCAAAGTTTCATTTTACTCAAGCATCCAGGTGCTGATGTTGAACATTTCGTTTCTTCTATGGACTCAGAGAAAGTGTGGCAGATTTCTACACATCTCTGCAATGCAAGAGTGAACAGAAGGGAGAGTGAGCTCATACTGTTTTATTTGAGCATCCTCTGCTGAACTGTTTTATGTGACCATGACCTATTACAGCTTTTAAACACATGCTTAATTTTAACTGTAGGAGTAATGCCACTGACTTCAGGTTTCAAGCCCTCTTTAGCCTTCACAAGTTGAGTCTTCAGTTAAGACTGAGGAATCATTTTTGTTGGTAAAGCACAATTAGAAGGAGCAAGAAAAATAAAGTCTCTTTCCTAAAAATCAAGGATTTAATCCAGGACTTAATGAAATACAAAAAGACGTTTTATCTGTCTATACAGTGCTATTCACAGTACTGCTTTGCAGAGCAGAACTACATCTTTTTGTTCTCTTTATTTGCAAGTTTCTATTTTTATACTACCCTTCTATTCGTGAAGACTTTCATTCTTAGAAGTAAGCTTATTTTGTCACTTAAATCCCTTAAAATTCTATAATTTCACAGAATCACAGAAGAGTTAGGGTTGTAAGGGACCTCTGGAGATCATCTTGTCCAACCCCCTACCAAGATATAGTCACCTGGACAAAGGAATGGCTCCAGGTGAGTTTTGAATGTCTTCAGAGCTGGAGATTCCACAGTCTCCCTGGGCAGCTCTTCCAGTGCTCTGCCATCCTCAATGGGAAGAAATTCGTCCTCAAGTTGAGATGGAACTTCTTGTGTTTCAGTTCATGGCCATTGCTTCTTGTCCTGTCCCTAAGCACCACTGAAGAGAGTCTGGGACCATCCTCTCAGTACCCACCTTGGAGATGTTTATTTGCATTAATGAGATCCCCTCTCAGTCTTCTCTTCTCCAGACTAAACAAGCCCAGATCCCACCTCTCCTCATAAGAGAGATGCCCCAGACCCCTCATCATCTCTGTGGCCTCCACTGGACCCTCTCCAGTAGCTCCTTATCTTTCTTCAAATGTGGAGACCAAAAATGAACACAATACCCCAGATGTGCCTCACCAGGGCCAAGAAGTGGGGCAGGATCACCTCACTTACCTGCTGGCCACACTCTTCCTG
The DNA here is from genome assembly GCA_013390045.1 of Picathartes gymnocephalus. Lineage (NCBI taxonomy): Eukaryota > Metazoa > Chordata > Aves > Passeriformes > Picathartidae > Picathartes > Picathartes gymnocephalus. The sequence goes on from WEKY01058292.1 coordinate 8,688, forward strand.
ATACACCCAAGGATCCCACGGTCTCTCCTGGCCCCCAGGGCACATATGACCAGCTCATGGTCAGCTTGTCACCCAGCAGCATCCCAAGGTCCTTCCCAGCAGAGCTGCTCTCCAGTGGGTCAGCCCCCAGTCTGTGCTGGTACTGGGGGTTATCCCTCCCCAAGTGCAGGACCCTACACTAGGCCCTGTTCAGCTTTATTAGGTTTCTCTCTGCCTAATTCTTCAGCCTGTCAACATCCCACTGAATGGCAGCACAGCCTTCAGGTATAATTCAAGTGTAATTTTCCTCAAGTGAAGTGCATTGGTTCACAACAAGGCAGTAATTTTCACAACTATGATCAATCTGAAAGGTTTTCCTTTTGTTGCAAATTTAGTGCAGGTAAGTATACTTATATAAATTTCTAAAAAATAAAAAGGGGTTTTAAAGGAAAGGAGAAAAAAAAAGATCTAAATATAAAAGTATTTTTGAGTCTGCTCCAAAGCTTATTGTAGAGAAAGTTCCTTGAGTGCCATATAACAGATCAGAAAAAAAGGGAAGAGATGCATTTTCTGTAACAGCTTCTTGGTATCACTGTAACATCCAGAGCCTCAAAGAGTCCCAAAGTGATCCATCCCTTTTAAGTACAAAATTTCTTTGAAAGTAAAGTTGGACAACTTGGGTAGCATGAATGTGAATCGCCTTAGGCTCTAAGCATATTCCTAATTAATCTTTTGCCATCTGGGGTTATTCTTCTCCATGGATTTTTAGGACCTCAGTCAGCATTTCAAGAATTTTGAAGAAAGAATCAGCCAAGGACACCTACAACCTAACTAAAACTATGTTCATTGTAACAGGTCAAAGAAAGAAATCTATTCTGAGAGCAGATATTTGACTTTCACTACCTCACATATTTGCTGTCTGTACTTTCTCAAGTGTTTCTATTTGTCCTTTTCTGTACTTTAATTTTAAAGGACTATATGTCTCCTTCTCACAGTTGAAATCAGATCCTTATTAAGTGGGCCGTTGTAATATCTGAAAATTTTGTATCTTCAAGTGATAGATCTATTTCAAATACTGTTCAATATAAATACTTGCGTTTTTAAGAATATGTTGTCCTGATAAATCTATTAAGGTAATCTTGATTGTGCAGCTGTCTGCTCTTCATGTCAACAGACTGGACAGACACCTGGTGACTACTCTCAAGTTTTTATATTCTGAATGAATGAGCCCTTTCACTATGTATTCTCTTGAAATGTTAGAAATATGTATCTCATCTTGATGCTATACTTCTATAAAACTATATGAAAAGTCTAATCTGTTGTTATAAACATGCCTGTGTGTTTTTCACTGCACATTATACCTTTCGCTTTACTCCATGCATGTGACATCTCCATCATAGCAATGGCCACTATACACCTGATAACAGGGAAGAGAAAAAGGCCACTTCTTCATCTAGTCATTGGTGCCATTATTTACTTTTTTTCATTCCTACCTAAAGGAGATAATTTTTTGAGTAAAAGGACAAAAACCTATACAGTTTGAGGGATGTTACTTCACAAAACACCAAACCAGTTTATGAAACTACAACTGAAAATAAACAATAAGATTACTCTATTTGAGGTCACAGTTTAAAAACAGATTTAGACAGTTGTTTGGATCTACACAATACAACTAAAAAAGAAGTTTATGTTATGAGCCACTCACTCAGCAGTTATTTCTGAAAGTAAAAGTTGGTGTCACGGAAGGCTTCAGCAGTTTTTGTAAAACACCAATGGTATAGTTGTGTCTCATACTAAAAGGGTGAACTTGGCTCTTGTAACATGAGATCTCCTATGGAGCTGCATTGAGGTGTCTACCTAAAAAAAAAAGACTCCCAAATCTTGAAATGGACAGGTTTTTAGCTACATAAATGGTAAGTTAAATCTTTTTTATTTTTTAGAAAGATCAGAAATACAAACAAAAGTACTGTCAGTTCTATAAGGAGCAAAAAATGTAGTACTCAGGAGCATCTGGTAAATTGTAATGTTTTAATGTAACCAATGCTACAATGACTCAGACTTTAGAGGTTTTTGGATTTTCTTCCGAAGTGTTTTGTTGCTATCAGATGTAGATGCTAGTACCATTTCACTCTTGGGTCTTCTTGCCTTTCACAGATGAAACATGCACAGCTGGTTATTTGAATTATTAAGAATTTGTGACATCTCACAGGACTTGGAATTCTTCCCTTTGAAATGAAAAATACTAAGTCTGTACTACTCAATGAATTCTTTTCTTAGCAAGCACAAAAACATATTACCTATGAGCATTTCCCCATTCACAGAAGGAATAACATTGCAGCCAATATCTCACGGAAAAGAAAAAGAAACATAAGGCTGCTAAGTTTGAACAAAACTGACAGCATGCTCTGTGCAAAAGATACTGACAATGTGCTTGATTTTCACATTTGAATATTGCTATATAATCTAAGTTTCTTTTTACGGAAACTAGTCCCCTGAATAAATTTGGAAAACTCGTATGAATGACTGCAGGTATACAAGATACTTAGAATAATTACAAATAGACTTCTTAAAACTGGGAGAAATCTCCACATTTGTGAATGGTGTATTCTGCCATTTATGAACAAATACATCAATAAAGTGTCCATTTCTTCTCTCTGGTAAAAAACAAACCCCAGAGTAACTCTTCACTAAACATCCCATGTAACTATTAATGTACAATTCAATGTTACTGACAATGATTACATTAACCTAACAGCTAATATTTACTCTATTTGCAGTTGAGTCTGTTTGGAGAGCCAATTTATAGAAAATCAACTTTCCAACTTCAAAGACAAGTTGGTGCATCTCTAAATAAAAGCCTTTTCAATGATACATGGGAAGGGCTTTATTTCTGTTCCTCAGGGTCTCTTGAGAATAATAAATATGAGTGACTTCAGATATAATTCAGTACAAAAACTCTGGCACCTGTGTGTACAGGCTATACTACCTAAATATAACTTATATACCACTACATTCAATGTACCAGGTGTGAATGCTGTACAAGGGGTTAAGGATATGGCTTCAATGAAGATAAATGCAAATAAATAAAATAAAAAAGGAAAGAAAATTTAAAAAAGGAAAGCAGCATAGAAAAAACAGAACAATTTTTCTATAACCTACATTTATTCAGTGCTGAATATGAATAGTTTTGAAAAATTCTAAGAAACAGTTATGCAGTCATAAGGTAGAGGGTGTATTAGGTAACTAAGTGAATATTGGACTTTCTGTTTTGAAGCCAAACTCAGAACCAGGAATATGGATCAGAGGCAGGCAAGTTTAAGGCAAGAGCATTTAGGAAAGTAGAAAGAAAACACAGCAACAAGCAGCAGTGCAAACTAGTCCAGTGCAACTCAGGGATAGGTAAGTATAGTAAAAGACCAACATAGCGAACTGAATTTTCCCTTAACCACAATGAGGAAAAAGCAGTCCACTCTCCAAAACAAAACTGGTCATATTACTAATGACAGTTGTGAAAGAAAACAAGGGCTTGCACAGGACATCTCTGAAAAACAAGGCAAATATTAAGGGTCAAAGGCAAGGCAGAATTACAAAAAAGACCATAAGTGTTGTTGACCAGCTACTTGGTCCAGAGGCGGAAAATAACAGTCATAACATCTCTGCAAGGCTCAAGTTTAATCCCTGTCTTCCACTAAATGGTCAGCTTTTTTCAGGTGAGCAGAAAAATCATAACAGCATTGTAACAGCTTAACACTGGGGAGAGATAAATTACATGTTGCCAAAATTGCTTGCCTTCATTAGTTTCATCTCAGAATATTAAAAGTGTGATCTGAAGACATTTCAAAGCCACAAGTGGCTGTTTGTTAACTCAGGGGAAATGAGTGAGAAACTATTAGAAGAGTGAGAAAATTATGAGAAAACCAAACTGCCGTTGTCTCTACAAGAAAAAAAAATCATATGAGCACTGGTGAAATACTGGGGGCAAAAAAACATTAGGAAAAGGATTTGTCAGCACAAGAGAATGAGGAGATGACTGGCAAGAAAGTTTCATTTTCCAAGAGCAATTCATTATCAAACATATTTTTTTCCTCCACTGTTATAGGCCTCATTAGGAGAGGAGGCAGCAGATGCCAAACCCTTTCACCCCCATGCAGCTTATGACATTGTTTCACACAACCTTCTCAATACAGAGAGGCAGTCTAGGACAAAACACTACAGGGTCAGTGAAACACCGGGTAAACACATTGACATAATAGTTATAAATGATCTTAAAGTTAGAAGTAGTTGCAATTTGTTCAAATGGACAGATGTGTCAACAGTCCTGTGTCTGCTCCTGTGTTTGATGCTGCTTGGTGTTTTCATGTATTACCATAAGAGGTCATTAATAGACACGTCATAATTGCTTTAGCAAGAGAAAAATATGTGGGTTTTTTTTTAATACAGACACTCCAAATGTGGGAATGTATGCTTGCAAGCACACAAGAATTAAAACAGACCTGGAGAATTTAAAGAACTAGTCGGAAAAACCCCTCCCCAACTAACTTAAAAGACACAAATACCTCCATCAGGGAAAGTGAATCTCCAGATGAAGTTAATTCACACAATAAAGCCTCTCTACATCCCCATGCTCTCTTCCACACAGAGGTGAATCTTGGCAAGTCTGTAGACAGCTGAACACATCCTCTGTTATTTCATACAAATATATATATATATATACACACACACACATTTACCTTTGTCTTCCTGCTAATTACTGCCTCACTTGATGCTGTATGCTAGTGTACTTTGAGCTGGTCCTGGAACGCTGGAGTGCACTCAATTACTTTCCATTCTTCAGAAAATGTATTTTTTAGTCTTTCCAGCATAGAGTAATGAACTTTTGCTGGTTTTCATGCCAGCATTTGGTAAGAGCAGCAAAGAAGACTGCTGGATATAGCTTAATAATGGTGTCAGAAATTCATTCTGAAAAGAAAATTGAAGACTTCAATATAAAGTAAAAAGAAAGTCTTTCCTCCCTAAAGCTGAAGAGATGGGTTATTTGTGTTTTCAAAGAACTGAGCTTAGCTGTGGCGACACTGTAAGCTTTTGTAAAAGGAGACTGGTGAGCTAGGGGAGTCACAGCCCAGAAGAATTTAATGCACTAGCAAAAATCATGGTTGTCAATTTTATGCAAGAAAGCATAGCTTCAAGCAGTCAGTCATGACTTCCATTTGATGAAATCCCAATGCTTTTTCTTCTGCAAAAACCCTGCCTTCAAACAGACCTGTATGCATCTCTGATGGCTTCTGCTCCTAAGTATCTGTAAATAGACATTGGTGACTCCTAGAAAATACTGCTAAAGAGCTAAGGGACAATGTTATAAAGACCTCAGAACATGCAAACGCCACCTTAGAGACAGCAGTCACACAAAGCAAGTACCCCATGGAAACATCTGGAAATAGTTCCAACAGAGGAGCACAACTTCTAGGAATAAATCCAAATAACAGCATACAAAGCTGCAGAGAAAAATGGACTACACATTTCAGAACTACCTTTAAGGATCTTGCAGGTTTTGGTATAAAACCTATACAAACACTGTCTCACACTGAAAGCTACCCTAAGATGGTAGGGTAGCCCAATCATACAGGCCTGAAGTACTTCAGGAAGGATAACCACACCTAAGTACTCTTTAAGCTCCTATAGCTCTTTAAGCCATAGGAGCTTAAACAATAGCAAGAGCCACTCCTGATGTATTAGACTTCCAATATTTTACCACAGAGCATGCCCATATGCATGCTGCAGTTGCCTTCAAAAGGAATTATTCAAGCTAATGTAATTAAAAATTACAATTAATGTATTCCCAAAAAAAACCCCAAACCTGTTATTCTTCAGCATAACAATTTGGCTTCCATCATTCTACCTGATGCTGCTGCTGCTGCTTTTCTGTCAGTATGGCTACACCAGGACTTCCATTGCTTTTAAATCCCCTGATTTACACAAGCACCTTGAAAAAATCCCAGCCGTGGCTGTTCAGTGTAACTATATGTTGTGAAAACTAAGTAGATATTACATACACAGGAAGCTGATGTCTCATGTGCGCCTATGAAGGTCTCAGGCATCCTGCAGTCAGACCCACGCAATGGTGCTGACAGAGGCAATGACAGTATCTCTCTTTGCCAGCCTATGCAAAATATCAGTAGGCCACAGAAACTCTCCACTGACCAACTCATTAAAAGTCACCTGGCGAAGCTTATCAAGTGGAGAAGAGGAACCTTTCATCCTTGGCACTACTGAAATTTTAGTTCTGCAACTACTTCAGTCTTGGTAAGATTAAAATGATTGAAACTCAGAAGCACTTTCTGGAATTAAAAAAAAAAAAAACCACTGAGTTTGCAATGGTGTATGTACTATTTCTCATGGTATATTCTCATTTCCAGCCCAATCATTCCCAAAACATGAGGCACAGTGCCACCTTGGATGAGATTTGGAGTAGAGGAGACACACTGCATGATGGGGCCAGAACTGCTGCAAGGACACAGAAAGAACACCTGAAAAGGGGCAATAACACCTTCTACTGAGACCCCTGTTTCCTCAGCCACCCAGGGCTCCTGAGCCCATTGCTGAATGGAACTGACAGAGGAGCACATTCAAACACCTTTCAGAACCATCATTATTTAGCCTTCCCACATAACTCACTTGGTGTTGTGCAGCAGAAACAAACAACATTCCCCTACAAGAAATCTGCTAAGTAGAAGGAAGAGAACGATAGAACCACTACACAGGGAGAATCATCACCATTCTTGAATCACTCACCATCATTTAAGCATGCAGATGGTACAACAAAGTTCCTACTCGCAGAAGTGGTGAGCAAAGAATTTACTGCAGAGAAGCAGGCAGATGCAGTCTGTTTTCCAAGTACTCTGACTTCCACTTAAGTATCTGCATTTAACAAGAACAACTGTGCCTACCCAAGCAATCACTTGAATGAATTGAAGACAGCTTTCCAACTAACAATTCCTTTCTCACCATCAGTCAGTGAAGTAAAAAACCCAGGCTGCAGACAGCTTTTAAAGCTGAATTTATGAAATCTTAGGGAAATTTATGTTATGTGAAAGCATATTTTCCGTAATTTTTGCTGTGTACCAAGATTTGCTCATGCTATTATGGGCAAAATTTCTTAAATGCTAACAAAAAAACATGCTCTACAGTGAAAGATTTCCTTTTGTCATTTTTGAAGAAATCAGGTTTTATGTTAAATATACTTTAGGTGTAAAACAAATCAGCATTGTTTCATAATAATTGTAATGGCAGTCTAAGCGGAAAAGCACTCTGCATAGGGATGAAAGAACACTGACCTATCTGCAGCTTTTCAGACATGAAAGTCAGAAATACTGGTTTCAGTAGTAGATTCAGCTCATAGTTGGAAATGGGGAAAGGTGGGGGTGGTGCTGGTGTAAAATCAGTGAACAACCATCCCATTAGTCATCCCAATCCTGTCAGAGTCTAGTCCTATGAAACCCAGAAGCAAAAGTCTTCATGGCCAACTGATAATTTTCATACTTCATTTTATCTCTCAAGGTAGCTTAAACTACTTGGGTAGAGAGTCTGGCATATGAGAATTTTATGAACGAAAAGTATGCTCAAAGCATGTACTTTGTATTGGAGTTTGAATGGAAATCATTGTCAGGATGGCATACCTCTATCTCAGCATGGCAGGGCAAATTCTCATAGGACTCCCAGTTCAAGGCAGAGCCCTAAATGAAGTCTGACACTCCACAATAAATCAACAGTTTTCTGAGCATCATAATGCTCATTGCATTTTCCAGTCTGCTCTTCAATTCTTTGAGGCCAGTTCATTTGAGATGAATAATTCTTCTTTTGGAGTCCATGAAAATGTTCATTTCTGAATGACTGAGGGATCAGATTAAACTTTGTTACCTCCCAGCACCAGAAAGTTCTAACACAAATCAAGGCTGTGGAAAAGACCAAATCAGAGATAACAGCCTCCAGCATTTTCTTTGAGAAACCTAAAATCTAGGAAGAATATTCTCACTTGGCTTTCGTCTTTCCACTACTCAGAGAACCACAGTGTGGCAACTGGGAAGAAAGGAGAATTTTTATCCTGTGTCATGTTATTAGAAGGGTGACTCCAAGAAGATGTACAAAAAGAGAGTTTAGCTGGAGAAAATGAGAAATTGACAAGTAACCTGTACCTACAACTGGACATTTGCAAGCAATAATGGACAGCAGCTGTCGGCAGAAGTTTGACCGTCTGAGAATGAGAGATGTGGAGCCCACGTGGAAGAAAGAGGAGATCCAAAGCATCTCTTCTGAGCACCTCTGTGGGAAAGAACACCACTAGCTGGGCTGCTGACAGTGCCTCAGAAATTTCTGGAGCATCTCAGGTGTGGGGAAGCACAGAAGAGAAAGGCTGCTGGAGCCAAACACACTTTCAGACCCTTTCACCTGAGGAGGCACAGAAAAAACCAGTGCAGCCACTGCACCCCTGGCTGGTGTCAAGAGCACTNGGTCCGCAGTCTCCTGAGATGGAAGGCAGAGATAAGAGGTAGAATGAAGCCCTCAGAATCCAAGGGGAAATGGTCAGCAACTTGCTGTTTCAAAGACACGGATTCACGGTTCTTCAGGTCATGGTTTGGCTGTGAATGTTGCAGCCTTAGGTCTACCGTTGGATCATATGATCTTAAGGTTCTTTTCCACCCTAAAT